>CM065384.1:835000-900000 GCA_033060915.1 Euryodendron excelsum | reverse complement strand
GCTAGCCTACCAATGAAGAATGTTCGTTATCCGACGCGTCTTTCAAGAAAGTTGATTTCTCAAACGATAAGTCCATCTAACAGCTTCTTGAGATCACGCAATCTTTGGAATGAACATACACCGTCAGAGTGACGAAAACACTCGCAAACATTGCAACTGTCAGAGTGGTAGAAACACTCGCATACAGGTCGATATCGGGAATTACCAACAAAACCCTTATGTCACGAGACCAAACTCGCGTCTTGGCAGTGGCACGTTTACCAAATGACAAGATACCTTTGAAACCAACTCGTCACACACCGCCAGAGTGATGAAAACACTCAAAACCCGGGTCAACATTAGTGCCTGCTAGCCCACTCCGATAAAAAATGACCAAACTGCCCCTTAGGCCTTTTCTAGTACGCTTTTCAAGAAAGTACCTAAGTCCTTAGAGCGGTAAGTTCACCTTTCCAAGATTGTTCCAAAGACAATCTGGCATGTTCAAGTGCCTTCATGTTGGTTTTGGATCAATTCTAGGACCATTCGGTTAAAATGACCATTTTGCCTATAGGCATCCAATTGCCTCTGAGAACTACATTGGCTCTGGGTATCAAACTGGTGACCTCCCGAGGATGCTTCTAATAGTATTCTCAATCTTCTAGCACCTTTTCGGATCATTCCGAGTTTATTCCGGCAAGCCTGGTGCAAAATAACCATTTTGCCCCCAATAGGCCGATCGCCTTTTCTAACCACACCGGCTCTGGGTATCAAATCAGCCACCATCCGGAATACTCTCAATAGTGTTTCTAACCTTCAAGCCTTCTCATGGGTCACTACAAGCCCATTTTGGTGCGTTCTCGATTTGATTGACCATTTTGCCCTTGGTGGACCGATCGACCTTTCCAAACATTCCGGCATTTCTTCTCAAGCTAATTATCACCGAGACACTCTCTTGAGGGTTCAAGCCCATTCCAGGCTAAGTTTGCATACTCGGAGCCTTCCGAATCATTTCTGGACTTTCCAGAGTCACTCCTAGTAGAGCCAAGCTAAAAATTGCATGGTAGTCACTAGGACAGGCACCCAAATCTTTTGTCTTGCATATCAAAGGTCGAAAGATATGTTTCTTGCCACCCTAAAACTTTCCTAAGTGGTTGGCGCAACTGTTAGTGGCGCCAAGCAAAAAATTGGCCTAATGCCACTCCTAGTGGCGTTAGTATGTTTTTTATCTTTGTGCCACTACAACAGGCGCTAGGCTGTTTTTGTGTCTATAAATATAGACCCTCCCCCTTCGTGAAAAGGGTCCGCAATCTCAGTCCAGAAACGCTGCCTCTCTAAAAACAAAGTTCGAATCCTTTCCAAACCCTAATTCCTTCAAGTCTCTTCAAGCCCTAACCTCCATACACTTTAACCCTAACTTATACACACTCCATACACTCATACACCAGTCTTAAAGTAAGCCATTGAAGACTCAAGTGCTGCATGTTTGAAGCTCTCGAGGTCCAATTAAAACAAAGCAAACAAAGCAAGAAGAATCCAAGGTTAGTTTTCTCTTTATATTTATGTACTTTCCCCCTATCTCTTCTCTCTCCTAACCCACTTGGGTTTTCTTTTATTTTAATCCCTATATTCTATCTCCTCTTCTTGCATGCTTGAAATAAGGGATTTTTTGATTCATGCCTAGGAAGAACTGTTGAAAGTCACTATGTCGGGGGCTTTCTTCTAGTTCAACCTTAGACAATGTAAATTTGGCCCCCTTAATTATGTGGTGAAGCCTAACCTTGTATGTTTACGACTCTATTGCATTGTGTATATCATATTCATACATTCATTCAAAATTATTTTCAAAGTTGTTTTCCAAACTTGCATCAAAGCTCTCTTTCAAAACTTGCACCAAAGTGGTTTTCAAACTTGCATTCAAAATCTCTTCTTCAACCATGTTTTCAAAATCATAATCTTAAAGTGATTCTAGCCATTCCATGGTTAGGGTTATTTTAGGAAAGTGTTACATTCACTATGACTATCAAGGTGCATATTTTGGATGTAAACCCTATTTGTTTTTATCAAAAATCACAATCTTAAGATGATTCTAGCCATTTCATGGTTAGGGTTGTTTTAGAAAAGTATGATATTCAATGTGATTATATTGGTCCATATTTCAAATCTATGTTATTTTCAAAACCACCAACATAGAATGGTTCTAATCTTTTCATGGCTAGAATCATTTAGAAAAGTGAGACATTCAAAAGATTTCAAAAGTCCATATTTAACCCCCTTTCCAAAATTGCTTTTTAAGTTACTTTCCAAAAACTCTCTTCAAAAGTTTAATTTCTAAAAACTCTCTTCAAACTTCTTTCTAAAAACTCTCTTCAAAATATCTCCTTTTCAAAAACTCTTTTACTTGGAATCTAAATCAAGCCCTAGAATCCATGGTTAGGAAACCTTAGTTTCTTCTTTAAAATCATAACTTCCTATTTTGCATCAAATCTTAGGTTTCCAAAATCTCTTTTTCTACACCAAACCATAGCTTTCCAAATTCAATATTTCCAAAACTCAATATTTTCAATTCCATGTCAAATCCAATCTTCTAATTTATGAAACTAGATCAAATCCTCCAATTTTAGAAACTAAATCAAATTATCTATTTTTGGAAATAAAATCTAATCTTCTACTTTTAGAAATAGGAATCAAATCTTTCTTAATTAAAACCTTTCCTAATTCTAACCTTTCCTAATTCCAATCTTTCATAATTGCAAACCTTTCTAAATTTCAATCTTTCCAAATTCTAACACTTTCTAAATTTTAAATCTTTCCAAAGTTCAAATCTTTCAAAATTCAAAACTTTCTTAAATTGAAATCTTTCCTAAAACAAAACTTTCATAATTTGAAAACTTTCTTATTTTGCAACTTTCCTAATTCAAAGCTTTCTAAAATCTAATCTTTCATAAACCTTAACTTTCTAAATTCATTAAAATCAAATATTCAATTCAAATCTTTCTAACCATCCCAAGTCAAGTATTTCTAAATCAAATCAAATCAAATCTCTTTCCAAATCTTTCTTAAATCAAACCTTTCTAATTCGATTACATGTTTCAACCTTAGGTTATCTAAATCTTAGTTTAACCCTAACCCCAAAGTTAGGAAGGCTCAATTCTTTTCTAAAACTAAGGTGGTTTTTGAACTCCAATTCAAGTAAAAAATGTTTTCAAATCTCAATCTTTCCAAGTCAAGTCCAAGTTCTTCTTCCAAATTTAATCTTTTCAAATCAAAATCAATTCCAAGTTCAATTTCAAATCTTCTATTCAAAATTCAAATCAAACTCTTTTTCAAATCAAACTCCTTCGAATCAAGCCTTTTCAAGTTAAACTTTTTAAAACCTCAAAGTGTTTATTTTCAATTAGACTCTTGTCCAAACTACGACCAACTTGATTCCCAACAAAGGGATACGTAGATAACTCTCATGAGTGTGGTCACAACTTTTTTAAATTTTCAATTCTATAATCTATTTCAAAATTTCAATTTCTAAAACCTTCTTTCAAACTTTAAATCTTTTCTTCAAATTTATTTTCAAAATCAAATCTTTCTTCTCAAGTCTATTTTAAAAATAAAATATTTTCTTGCACTTGCATATCATGCATCATATAATTCTTTTTTAAAATGGATAGTATTAGACATTCATTAATCAAAGATTCTAAATGAGTGAACCTAGGGTCAATAAACATGTAGGTACTGAAATGGCGGCATAGGGTGATGGCTTAGTGTGTCTTCCCTACACGTAACCAACATTCGAACCTAAAATCACTGTTTTCAAAGACCAAAATAGAGTTATTTTCAAAAAAGGTTTAGATCTTTTCAAAGGTTGCCAAACAACCTATTTTCCTAAAAACTCTTTCTTGAGATAGTTTTCAAAATCTTTTCAAAAACCCTAAATGTAATCTTCGAATTGTGCTTAGTTTTAGGTGACCTAACTCACCTTAAACAACTTAGGTGGCAACTCCAAACTTTTTCCAAAAGCTCTTATTCAAAATCAATTTCCAATTCAAACCTAGTCGCACTCGTCCTTCTAGGAGGATGAGTTCTAACAAGAAAGTACCGTGGTTTTTCCACTTGTGTGTATTTTCCTCGAGTGTGAAAAATTGAGGCGCCACACATGGGTAAAGTGATGCAATTTTATAGTTGAGAGGGTCCAAACGTCCACTTTTTTAGTTAAGGTGGGTAAAATGATACTGAGTCATAGTTAAGGAGGTGTCTATGTAATTAGCCCTTCAAATTTTCAATAAGTGGACATGAAGTGGATATTTAGTAACTAGTGATTCAAGTGAGTGAGTTAAGGATGAATAGACATGTAGGTACCGAAATGGCGGGGTTGGATGATGATCTTAAGATATCTTTCTTACACGTAACTAATCCCTAAACCATATATTTCTATTTCGAAGACCAAAATCAGAGTCATGTTTTCAAAAGGGCTTTAAAACTTTCAAAAGGTTGCTAAAAACTTCTTTTCTAAAAAACCTTCTTAAGAAGGCAATTTCCAAAATGTTTTTAAAAAATCTAAGTTTAGTCTTCAGATTATGCTTAATTTTAAGGATAATCTGAATTTTAAGTGACCTAGCGCATCTTTAACTATTTTAGGTGGCAACTCCACATTTTTTTAAAAAGCCATTAACCAAATTAATGTTTTAAGTTCAAACTGCTATCGCACTTACCTTTTAGGAGAATAAGTTCTAATAGAGAGAGTACTGTATTTTTTCTGAGCCCGAGAGGGCTTAGGCCAGAAAAATTAGAGTGCGACACTTAGCTTAAGGTTAATGATGATTAATTAATCTTAAAGTGTGTTAAATTATGATAATGATGTAGATTAGTAAGAAGTGACAAAGTAAGAAGGTGCAATTTGGGAGTATAACTTAAGGACACCTAGGTGTGTGCTTGTGAAGACCATGTGTGGTGTGTGCTTGTGAAGACTATATTAGATGTGTGCTTGATGTATAGATTGAGGAGCTTTTTAGAAATTCTAGTTACTAGAGAGAAAGTGAAAGGAAAAGAGGTAGAAAAGGAAAGAAAGGAAGGAAAACTTGGAGAAGGCAAGAAAAAGGTTTAGAGGCAACTAAAAGTACTCCAGTTCCTCCTAAGGAGTAACTCAACTTTTCCTTCACATAGTGGATCGAGGTGGGAGTTAATCTAAGATATTCTTACTCCTATTGAATTGAATATCCTATTATTTTATTATTAGTGTTAGTGTACCACTATGTGGAGATGTTGCATACAACGTACATAGTGTGCATAACTTATATTGCACTAGTGAGGTTAAGTCATGGTGGACTAAACTAAAGAATTTCATGGTGGACATTCAATGATTAGTTGCCAACCATGAATTCAGCATTGTAATAAAAAAAAAGTATGCATATGTGGTGAAATCAGACGTTACATTACATGAGACATTTATCATTAATGATGGTGACAGATGTAAGATTATGTATTAAATTTGAGAGATTGGTTATCTATTGACGATTGGTTAACAGTGTTTATATAATATTTATTCTTTATGAGTTTGATTATCTTAGTGAGCAAGATGACAAGAAGCTCACGCCCACACACGTTATTTTACAAGTATATATGATACTCCACTACTTCTGTTTTTGAGTTGATGAGCTTTGAGGAGCTCTTTAGATTTGAATTGTAAATTTTATACATGTTGTATACTTTAGTATTAAATGTCTTGGGTTTATTTACATTTTCACATTGTGAATAGTTATGGGTTTGGTTTAGGAGTTCTTTTTATATAGACGATTAGCAAAGGATGATCATAGGATTCATGATGTTGTCAATTCCTTTATAAAATACATATTTTTGGGATTGTTACTAGATGACGTGCGCGCATTGGTAACCTGTACAACCTACTCATTTAAGAAGGTGTTATTGAAATCTGATTAGGTGTGGGTGTGACACAAATGCAAAAGGCATGCTTAGCCACAGTTGTTAAAAAACTCTGTTGGGAATGAAAAAACTAGCTTCTAAAACGGAGATTAAACTCTCATGAAATTTTAAGAAATTACTATGAAATATTTTCGAGACGTTTTTGAAACTTTGACGTAATTTAAAGTATTTATGTCAAATGCTCTTAAAAATGTTGTAAAAACTTCCTAAAAACTCACTTCTCATAATTTCTAATATTTTTTATGCCCTCAATTTTTTTCAATAATAATTGTTGTAGTAAAATGATTTTCATACTTTAGATTGCTTTTTTAAAGTTCTTAATAAAGCTTTTGATAAATATTATATTCAATTTTATATCACCTAAAATTTTCTGTTTCATGTAATTTTTTAGGCCACGTTTAACATACCTATTTTCTTTATCGTTTTCCACTTTCGTATTACGTTTTGACAATTATGTGCTTACTACAAGAACTAAAAGTGATTATTTGTGTGAGTGAGCTAATCATGCCTACTAGCGTACTATTGTGTCTGCTAACCATAAATACCACTACAATCATAGAAAAAAAATGAAGCATGGATGCACATTAATTAGACTATATCAAGAGGGATTACAATATCCCAATCAAGCATATAAAAATGCAAGCGATCTAATAAATAATGAAATAATCACTATCAATGTGGTCTTAGATCCCACACAAGATCTTTTATCAATTCTCTAATGACTGAATTAGGAAGGAATCTATAACTATGCGACTAGTAGAATGTGATTCAGGATCACTACTTGTTGCATAACTGTACCATTGATGATCGCACAAATGTTGACTTATTCACTTATCCAAGTTGTTACCCCAATTATAGTCATGTCAATTTGGCTCGCCTGGCCCTGCGCAGGTCGTGGCCTACTAAGCTCAGGCTGGGCTGGGTGGAGTTGAGTTAAATTTGGAAGTGCTAGTCCCAAGGCCAACCCAAGGCCCTAAGTGCAAACTCGGGCTCTCAGCCTTGGTCATGGGTTTGGGCTTGGGCTTGGGCTTAGATTTGGGCTTGATGGGCTTTTGTGTGGGCTTGTTCAAATTTTAGCTTTTAAGTTTAATTTTAGTTTTTTAAATTAGCAATTAATTTATAGATTAGTAATTAATAAGTTGTAATCAATAATGGTTAAAACTAAATTAGAGAATTAGTAAAATTATAAAAATCATACAAAAAATATAAATGATTAAACTTATAAAGCATTGATTAATGTAAATTTATATAAACTACTAATTACATAAGAAATACACTTTTAATTAGTAATTGATAATTAATAATGCTTAAACTAAATTAGAGACTGAGTCAAACTTATAAAGATTATACAAAAATATATAAATGATTAAACAATTAAACTTATAAAGTATTGATTAATGTAAATATATAAACTATTAATTATATAAAAAAATATACTATTACTTCTAAATTTATAACTTGGGTGGGCCTAGGGTCTGGTTGTTTGGTGAGCCTCAGGTTAAGTCAACGGGTTAGGCTTGGGTCAGGCTCGGGCTACCAGGGGTAAGGCCTAGGCCCGCCCATAGAGAGTCGGGTCTGGGCCAGGTTAGGCCCAAGTTGGACTTGGGCCAGAGTAAGCCCAAGTCGAGCTTGGGCACGATGGACTCGAGCAGCCCACATGCCTCGGGCCAAATTTACATTCCTACTTCGGCACAACAATGAATTATTTTATATGCATTCACTCAAGTTGTTGCTTCAATTAATGCAACTGAGACCACAAAGGTACAAATACCTCAAGTAGAGAATAAGCACTTTATTCAAGATAACTCAATATCTCCTTGATCGCATGATAAGTATTACTAAGACTTAACTATTTTCAACTAGCTAACCCAAACTTGTGGTACAAGTTGTACCAAGTATACAACTAAGTATATAGGTTTTTTCTACTGCTATGTTTGTCCCATCAAATAATTTTTCTTGATATTTTAATTTTGCATGATGTAATCATATAACATCTGATTACATTTTTTTAAAAAAAAATGTTTGCTTCTTATACATCAACTATTTATATTTATATAATTGATGAATCACATATGTATGTTAGTCACACGACAAGTTTTCATATCTAATGTTTTATTTCCAAACACTTATCTTGTACACTATTTTACTCTCAATCTTTATTTCTATATGGTAATTTCAAAACACCCCCTAATATTATTGTTCAGTATCATTTAATTCTTTTAAACTTTAAAACATAACGCATTGACCATTTGAAGTATCAATTTGTATCTATTAACGCATTATGTTATTAGTATTTTAGCAATATGTTAGGTGAGTAAATAAAAGTTTGTCATATGATTTGCATATATTTACAAAAATATGATTCATACTTAAATAAATATTTTTTTTTTTGTAATTGTCTTATGACTGAAATGCACCTTAGAATGTCCTTATATATATGCCATAACAATTATTACAAAAAGAGAAGGTAAATTTTAGTATAAACTCATATTTTTGTGAACATAAGCAAGTCATATGACTATTTTCCATCCACTTCTCTAATAAATTGCTAACAAAATATGTTGATTGACACAAATTGGTAGTTCAAGGGATAAATATGTTACAATTTAAAGTTAAAAAAGAGTTTAGTAATCCTGAATCATAGTTCATAGGTGTTTTTATGATTATTCCTATTTTTATAAGTCAATTGTGTAACTTTGGACTTACTAACCTTGGAGTTACTGTTCTCTTTTATTTTTGTCCCCGGTTGTCTTGTGCAGAATCCACGGTTTAGACCTTGGGAAGGCCATAGACATGGTCACTTATTCAATCTCATTTATCTTCATATTTCCTCTCAAATCTTGTCCTCTCTTTCGCTTGCCCTCTCAGCTCTATGATATTGAGTTTAAGGTAGTGTACATATATTATAGTTTTAGATTGGATTCTCTTTTATGCTTCCCTTTTCTATTCTTTTCCTGTATAACACTCTACTACTGTTTGATAAATATTGCACATCATCTCTTCTTGTAAATACAATACAATATATAGATTTCTCTCCCTTTTTCTTTCTCTTCTATTGTTCTAACAGGTAGAATCTTAGAAATGACCTGAAATTATAAATGAAATTGATACATAGTGTACGAACAGTTTGCTTTTCTGCTTTTTTTTTTTTTTTGTTTTTGTTTTTGTTTTTTGTTTTTAGGTATGCATGCATGAATGGCTTACTAAATCTGTCGCATTTTGTGTCTAGTTCCGATATATGTATGTATATATGTTATGTATTGAAAGGACAAGCTTATGAATTGGGACCTAGTAACCAATATAATTGAAACCGTGCCCATCGGATCATTCATTAACTAATGAGTCCAATGGTAAATAATGGCACAAGTCATAATCGTGCTTAGGCAAGCTTTGGTAATATCCTGAAAGCAGTTTTTATATTTTAAATAAATTGCTGCTGGATAGGAACTAATGTGTGTGTGTGTGTGTGTGTGTGTGTGAGAGAGAGAGAGAGAGAGAGAGAGAATTAAGCAAAGACATACAAATAAAGAGAAATTTCGTACGAGTCGCTGCTGGTTATATATGGTTAGCCCAACCAGATGCCACAGGGTTGTTAAATTTGGCCAATGATCAATTCTCGTTTTATTTTGTGAGTAATGGCATTAAAACAGAAAAGGTATGTTAAAATTGTATGGATGTGTCACTTGTAACCTATCAACTTAAAATTAAAAAAAAATCCATAAAAATCCCTTTCAGCCATAAAAAAATGACATAGCCACATTCTTCTTGTAAAAAAATTCTGTAAAAATGTAGTTTTTCTAATATAATTACTATCAGTAATGCTATACAAATAAATTTTTCATGTAGAAAAATCTCGTATTATATATATGATTTATTATTACAAAAAGTCACAGAATGGTATGTCTTTTTGTAGTAAACTCCATTATTTTATATAGTCCATAAGTAAAAAAAAAAAAAATAACAAAATACCCACAGCGGTACATCTATACTATACTATATGCAAATGTAGTGGGAGTCTCTCAAGCCTTTAAAAATCAATTTCAATTTTTTTTAAAATCTTAAAAAACTACAATGCCATGTAGCATACTTAGCTTCTCCAACCAATCAAGCTCCTCTCTATCTCCTATAAAGAAAAACAAAAACCAAAAAATAATTAAACAAAAAATTATTCAAAAAAAATAATTAAAGGAATAAAATTCTGATAAGGAAACATAGAAAAATACCTAAAGAAAATAACTTGATTTTCGGCAAAATTATTGAAAAAATCTCTAACTAATAAGAGTTTGATTCCTAAAATCTCTGTGAATCTATGCTCTCTCTCTCTCTCTCTCTATATATATATATCTATTTGTTTGCATTTTCTCTCACTTTTCACATCCAAATCAAGGTAAGATTTTTCACTTTTTCACTTTTTGTTTTTTTGTCATTTTTGGATTAAAATCTTTGTATTTTATGTTTCATGGCTTATAAGAATACTTGAAACCCAAAGCGCTGGCAAAAAGTAGAGCAAGGTGAGATTTTTCGCTTTTTTAATTGTTGTTTTGGATTAAAATCTTTGTATTTTATGTTTCATGACTTATAATAACACTTGGGACCCAAAGCGTTGGCAAAAAAGTTAAGCAAGGTGAGATTTTTCATTTTTTTAATTGTTGTTTTTCTTACATTTTTGGATTAAAATTTTGTATTATATTTTTCATGGCTTATAAGAACAACTTGGCAAAAAAAGTTTTGTCGCTATAGGGTTGGCTTGGGAGGATACTAAGGTTCTATCATTGCATGCAGGGTTGGCCGTTGGCTTGGGAGGACACCGATTCAGATCGCAGGAGTATTTGTAGGCAATTGCTCTTCAGTTGGTTTGCCTTGGGCTTATTCTGCCCCTATCATTGCCAAACCCAAGAAATAATGGCTTCATCTTTATATGTGGTGTTGGTCCTATTTTGTGGGCCTTTGTTGTCTTGAAGGAATTTTTTCACCTTTTGTTTGATTGCTTCGAAAATTTAGGAAAAAGGACACAGAGGTTTCACTTTATTTTTTCTTTTCTTTTTGCTGTAAAGGATAAACTCGAAAGATTATAAATCTGGTCTGGTTTTAGTTCTTTTTCACTTTTAAATTGGGAAATAAATTTTAGATTTTTACTTTGTTTTCCATATTTTCTTGCTTCTCTAAAATTTGTTCTTCTACACAACTGAACAAAAATAAGTAGAAAGAAAGAAAAGTGAATGAAAAGGAGTGTGCGCAATGGGATTTTGTAACATAGGTAGGAATCTCTACAAGAAAGCATGCAAGAAGTAAAAAAGAAATAAAAGAAAGGGCTCAGAGTGTTTTTGCGGTCTCACCAAAAAGAGGGGTTGTTTGGCTGGAAGTGAAGTTGCCGGACACTTTCGACCACCTAACCAAAAAAGAGAAAAAACGTAAAATTGTATATTACAGTTATGCCATTTCACTAAATGAGATTCGTTGTTCAAAGTCAAAGAGTGTATGGAACTTTTTTAATGAAAACCTCTTCTTTTATTTATTTATTTATTTTATAAGTGGATCATTTCAAGGTCAAAGAATGTATGGAATTTTATTAATGAAAACTTCTTCTTTTTTTATTTTATTTTATAAGTGGATCACATAAAACTATTACATTTATAAATTGTCTTTTTCATTACATTTTAAAATTAGATTGCATTTTTTTAAACCTAATTGAGGCAACATAATTAGATTACAGATAGTTCACACAAAGTTTGGTAAAGATTTGATTCCTTAAATCTCTCTTTCGTTGAAAAGTTAAAAGAACACAAAGTTTGCCTAATATATTCCAATAAGAAATGATAAAAAAAAATGGAATATAAATTCCGTGCATATATTTGAGTAAGGTACCATAATCAAATCTGACTGGAATATATTCGAATAAACTTATCTATTATAGAAAAAAATGGCTTATTTTGTTTTTGCATGGAGGCACATGTGAAATTAGGAAGGGATTTTAGGAATGTGATCTTTTAGAAATTATGGAGTGATTTTAGGAATGGATTTTGGTGAAATCAGAGAGAGATTTTACGAAAGTGATCGTTTTGAAATTATGGAGAAATTTTAGGAATGGATTTTAATTCGGTAATTGTAGATGCAATTTCTTTTTGTAACTCTATGATTCGTGTGTTCTCGATATATTATTGAATTATTAAATTTTCATCTTACATAAACCCCATGCATCGCAGGGGTCAACGCTAGTATTTATATATATACAAAAGTTGTGTTCGCCAAATTTTTACTCTCTCTCCTAGGTGGTGCCTATGTGGCGCTCTTTATATTCTTATATTTTTAAAATACCACCTCGTAGGGGCAACAAGAATTGGCCCACTAATTCTTTTAATAATCCAATAGAATTTTCTATTTAAGTACAAAGTCCTATTGCCCCACTAATTTTTATTAAAATCTAACAAAGTTCACTATAAAGTATAAAGTCCTATCCAATTAAGTCTCTACAAATTATCTCAGGAAATATTATATGTAATCTACATTTAAATACGGTCTTGGGACATTAGGGTGTGTGTGTGTGTATGTGAATATTTAAGGGTCCTAATATACTCATAAAAGTTGGATTCTTTTGTGAGTTATACCTACATTGTTGTCAAAAAAATCTACATTTAAATACTAAGTCTTATCCAATTAAGTCTCTAGAATTCGATTTGTTAGAGATTTATGCTAAAAGAAATGTTTTGGGTAATGGCTTTAGTATTTATTAATAAATTAGTTATTCCATTTTAATGAGAATCTGTGTGAGCAATGTTTGCATTGCATTATTTATTGATTATGCATGTATGTCTCTTATTCCATATAGTAAATGATTTGGTGTGTAGAGTACGACTTACATACAGAAAATTAGATCATCGGTTCTTATGGCATATAAGCTTATTGTTTACAGTCTTAGATGGAACTGGACACATCATCAATAAGACTGTAGCATAAGATTTTAATAGATCTGTTTTGATTATGGGGAACGATAAAATTCTAACTGCTTGCACTAATACATTTTGTGTATATTGAACAGGACCGTGTTAAGGTAATTGTTTTTATACTGATTATATAAAATAAAAAAATATCTCATGATTATTATGAGTGCTTCATGCTCTTAATCCTAATATAATAAACAGACACGTGGATGTAGTGTTTAGTATTTTGATTCACAGTCAATAAACTCAGTGAGTTGGACAATAACATTACGTGTATACTGAATATTAATTATTGATGGAATCCATGTTCCGGTATAGGGATTGATGATATCCCATTGAAGAAGCTTACAGGTTTTGATTATGTTAAACCCTATAAGTAGATTGTGAATCTGACACATCAAATAAGTTAAGTGAAAGGTATTAAAGAATTAAATAAATCTATGAAATTTAATTGTCAGTAATTTAATTTAGTACAAGGGTATTTGTAATCTTAATGTGATAAGATAAATAAACATTTAATAATATAGAGTTTGAAATATAATTCTTAGTATGACAGAGAGTGAAATTATAATTTACGTAAATAAAGATTAATCCTGATTAGATTAGGAATTCTTATTTGCATAGGAAGCCCTAGTTATACTAATCTTATGGTCCCTATTGTAGCCTCTACATATACGCACTCTAAGAGTAGGTAGGATTATACTTGCTCATAATTGAGAGATACACATTTTTGTGAGAAAGAGAAACTCTAGCAGTTGTGAGTCTACTATCTCTGGAGTAAGGAGTGTACGAGGGATATAGTTAAAGTTGGAAGGTTGAGTTTAAGCAATTGATTCGTATTTATCGCTTTGCTTACTGTTCGAGATCAAAGTAGAATGGCTTCGAAGTTCATACATACTGCTTTTCGGGATTAAATTAGAGAGACCTCGAATGTATGATTCTAATTATGTAGATTAGTCTTTATTAATCAAATCAGTTTTGTTTTTGGTATTATGGTATTATAGTCGAGTCATGAGAAATTCCGCAATCTCTAGCACAATTATTATCATACACAAGAAATAATTTTGTATGGAACACATAACAATCAAAATCTTGCCATTTAATTTTCTTATTAATAAATTGCTTAACACATGGAGTCCATATTTATAATGGAGTTTTATATTAAAAAGACTTATATTTGATGTAGGTCATATTTATGTAAAATTAATATATTACATAAAATTTACATTAAGCCAAAGTTTATCTAAATATTGCTTTTCAACATCATAATTTACAAAGCATGCATCGATAGCTTCAATTTTTACATATGTTATTATGAAATGATTAATAAATAACAATAATGTAATTAATCTTTTTCACTTCAATTTTGAGTTCTCAACTTAACCAATATATATAATTATTATTATTATTGATGCTTTTACGAGTTCAGTAGTTTTTCTCAATATTTATTAATAATAAAAAGGTTGAAGAATTCTCTCTATAACTCTCTAAATATCTATATTTGTGTGCATGTACGCACACATGTTTGTCCCTTAAAGTAAATGGATAAAATTTTATTACATTTTTCTCTTCATTTTATAAAATAGGCATTTTAAAGTAAATAGATAGTATTAGAGAAGTTTATTACAAAAGAGGATTGGTACAAGTGCATATATATCTTTGTAGGTCAGGAATTATTTTATATTTTTTAGGTGTTTAAATATCAATTTTTCTATTAATATTTGTTAATCTATAATCTATACTGCATGTTTGTTTCTTGATCAATTTTTTTAATATATATATATATATTTGCCTCCTTCTCTTATCACTAGGTATATATTTATTAAAAAGTTAAGTTTGCTCAAACTTTTACTCTCTCTCTTAGGTGGAGTCTATGTGGCGCTTTCTATGTTTTTATATTTTTAAAATGCCATCTCGCAAAGGCAATAAGAATTGGCCCACTAGTTCTTATAATAGTCTAATAAAATTTCATATTTCAGTACAAGTTTTATTGGCCTACTAATTCTTATTAAAATATAACGAAGTTTCCTATTAAGTATAAAGTCCCATCCAATTAAGTCTCCACATATTATCTCATGAAAGATAATAGGTAATCTAATTTTAAGTTCAAAGTTCTATCCAATTATGTCTACAAATTATCTCAAAAAACATAATTCGTAATCTAAATTTAAGTCCAAAATCCTTTCCAATTAAGTCTGTAGGATTGGATTACTATTATATACAAGAAATAATTCCTTAGATGAAACAGGACAATCAAGATCCAACTATTTAACTTTTTTTAAAAAATTAAATTACTTAATACAGGAAGTCCTCACTTATAATGAAGTTTTATCTTTAAAAGACTTATATTTGATGTAGGTTATATTCATATAAAACTAATAGGGTAAAATACATTGATAGCCCTCGCTTCGTGTCAATTTAGTCTTTATATTTGGAATTGTGACAATTTTATCCTTTAATTTAGCAAAATAGGTCAAATTAATCCAATTGAAAAAGGCGTCAAATATTTTGACGGGAAAAAGTCACGTGCAAAGAACATGAGGGGTCTAATTGTCAATTCACGTCATCCCCTTCCTCTTCTCTCTCTTTTCATTCTTCTATCCTCCGTTGTTCCATTGACTTCACCCAGCCACGAAGCACAGCATAGCCTAACCCCGCCACCCCAGCAGCCCCACCACAACCCTCGCAACACCACCTCGCACCTCCCCGCCGGTCATAGCAGCTCCATCGCAGCTCATCCCACCCCATCTAGCACCACCCGAGCCCATTTAGCATCACCCCAACACCCCTCTGTTGCACGGCCTCTCCTACCCTGCACCACCCAACCCCAAGCCAGGAACACTAAATTTGAAATCAGAACAATTCTAATAGTTAAAATCAAGTAATCCAATCTGGTTGTTCCACAATATCGGATATATATAATAAAGGAAAGCCATTTTTTTCAAGACAGTCGGCGAACAATGGTAGACAGAGATATATATATATAGAGAGAGAGAGAGAGAGAGATAGAGAGACGGCTCTATTGGGAGGGTCGTTTTCTGTGTTTTTCTATTTTGATTGATTGGTCGATGGCTGCGAGCGCGAACCCGTCAGGCAATAATCAAGACGGTTCAGGCAATGGAGATGGCGTCGCCAATAACGGCAGCTTGTTACCCCACGACAACGCCGTGGTAGGGCCCACCCAGACGGCTCTCTGGCACAATCCCGGTCTTGCCCTCGAATGGACTGCCGATGAGCAGTCCCTCTTGGAGGAGTTGGGCACCAAGTCTGTATTCCACCTCTCTCTCTCTCTCTCTCTCTATTATATATATATATACACACACATATATATATATATATATTTACGATCGAGGTTTTAATTGTTGATTGGGTTGGTTTAGAGCTAAAATCAAGAAAACCAAAATCTGATTGGAAGATTTTGTTCATTGAATAAGAGCTAAAATCAACAAATCTAATTCTCTAATGATATGTGTGTGATATATACATACAATTAGATATTGTTTATTGATTGTGTTGGTTTAGAGTAATTTTTTTGCTGAAAAATCTGGGTGTGCTGGTGCAAGATGGGTTTGATACTGAAGTGAGGAAGCTACAATAAGGAGATGAGGGGTGGCCGGAGAAGACAACACTGGAATGGGAATTTGGGAGAAGACAACACTAGAATGTGAGTATTATTCTCAGTGTAAAAGAAAACATACCAAAGAGAGAAATGGAAGCAAAAGCAAGGGGAGAGAGACAGAGAGGAGTAACAAGATTTTACAATTTTTTCCATCATGTGCACGACACATGACTATCTTCTGTTAGAATCTGTAACGGTTGTTAGCAATTGGACTGATTCGTAAAATTAAAGAATAAATTTGTTATAATTGAAATAAGGATGAAATTGGAACACACGTGAAATTGTAAGGACTACCAACGGATTTTATCCAAACTAATACATTACATAAAATTTATAGTTGGCCAAAGTTTAACTAAATATTATTTACTCGAATCATAATTTACAAAACATACATTAGTAGTTTCAAATTTTACATATGTAATGATGAATTAATTAATAATAAAGAAGTTGAGAGATTCTTTCTATAGCTCTCTAAATTTTTATTACATTTTCTCTTAAAGTTAATAGATAAGTTTTTTTATTACATTTTCTCTTCATTTTATAAAAAAGACATTTTAAAGTAAATATATAGTATTAGACAAGATGTATATAAAAAAAACTTATATATTACAAAAAAAGATTATAACAAGTACATATCTATATAGGTTTAGAATTAAATCCTCATTATTTTATAGTTTTTAGATGTTTAAATATCAAATATTTGTAAATCTACTATTTATACTACATGTTTGTTTCTCGACCAAAATTTCAATATATATATTTGCCATTCTTTTTCCTTATCACTAGTTATTATTAAATTTGTATACGTGGGTGCAATGAAGATGGTCCTGTCCTATGGCATCAGATTCAGTGCACTGACTTTCGAATTAAGTTGGAAACCGATCTCTCTCTCTCTCTCTCTCTCTCTCTTGCGTTATAGCAAAATGTTGGGTGCAACGGCTTGCTATCCACCCTAACCCTATTATAAATGACCGATCGACCAGTCACCACCACCTCTTTCTTTCCGACGAAAAAGGAACAAACTAACAAGATCAGCTATCCCATTCCCATCTATCGTCTATGATGATCACCATTATTTTAATGTAAATATATATTAACAAACACACACACAACCCACTCCCAATTTCTATTCTCTCTCTCAGCAGCCCAACAAATCTATAGAAGAATCAATCCCCCATCAACCCCCAAAGAGTTGTAAGCTGTCAACAGCAATACTCATAAATCAACTCCTACTCCATCGCCTCCAGGCCCAGGTATAATAAATATTTGATTCATTATTGACATAAGAGTAACAAACATTATGTGTATATATATTTATGTACAATGCTATTATTGACATTAATTTGTAAATTAACAACTTCGTTCGTTCCGCTACAGCGTTTTGCTTTTACATTTTAATAAAAACGGTCGAATCTTCTTTGCAAGCTTTTGCCTTGCCTATTTCGTCAAAGCTGTAACAACAACTATCATAATATATATATATATATATATATATGTATGTATAGCAATAGAAAGAAGAAAACGGATTGACTTTAAAACATATGCAGTTCCAACTCTTGTACCTGTCGAACTACATATCTATTCCCTATTTTAATGCATTAGGAATCATCAACGTCGTCTCACTTCTTTCTCAATTAGCTAGGTTTGGAATTTTGAAGAAATTTAAAGGAAATTTCTCCACCTGAAGATCATCACCAGCATGATCAGAGGAGGCATGCGTGCTTTGGCTCTAAAAGTATTTTTCATGATCTATGCCGCCGTCGCCGTTGTTGTTCTTGTGGCGTCCATTGAAATCAACGAGTACTTCCCTCACGAAAGAGACGCTTTGTTGCAATTGAGAGATCGCTTCATCAACTCCTCCTCGAATCTGCATGCAAATTGGACAGGACCCCCATGTTACATGAACCAGAGCAGATGGGCTGGGATCGCTTGCTGGGATTGGCACGTGACCCACCTCGTCCTAGATGGAATACAGCTCTCCGGATCCCTCCCACAGCACGCATTCCTCCAAAACATTACTTTCTTAAGCAAACTCAGCTTGAGAAATAATTCCCTCTACGGCCCTCTTCCCAATCTCACCAATCTCCTCTACCTACAACTCCTGCTCCTCTCCCACAACCGATTCTCAGGTTCCATCCCATCGGAGTACATAGAATTGCCCAGGTTAACAAAATTAGAGCTGCAAGAGAATTCGCTGGATGGGTCAATCCCGCCTTTTCACCAGCCAACCTTGACGGGGTTCAATGTCTCCTACAATCATCTTGAAGGCGCAATCCCAGCAACTCAAATCCTTGAAAGGTTTCCAAAAAGCTCCTTTGATCATAATTCTGATTTGTGCGGGCAACCACTGGGAATACCCTGCCCCTCAATATCTCCTCCTTCTCCACCACCCAGCATTCCATCCAACAAGGAAAAAACTAAGGGGACAGTACTTGAAGTATGGAGTATTGCTTTGATTGCGGCTGCCGCTGCACTGATTCCTCTCACGGTCATGCTTGTCTTCCTGTGTTACTACTGGAAGAGGAGGAGGAGAGTCAATCGAAAAGAAGCACAAGGGTATCGTGATCACCCTGCAGGTACGTACAATGAAGTGCATGAATAATCTGTCAGAGGTAATGATCGATCGATTGACATGTACTAGTGTGTTTGTGGGGCATGTATATACAGTAAAAGTTTGGATATATACTCCAATTTCGACTGCTGGCTCCTATTGTAATTTTGTTGATAGGTAGCTGCGTAGATTCTGAATTCCAACTTATCTTTCTACTTTCTTCTTTAACTGGATAGGAAGCAGTTCTGTGGGGTGGCGAGCAGAAAAGAAAACGTATTGGTCGGAAAGCATGGAGGATCCAGATAGGACCGTAGAATTAGAATTTTTTGACAAGGAAAGAAGACTAGTAGTGTTTGACTTGGATGAATTACTGAGGGCATCCGCGGAAATAATTGGGAAGGGGAAACTAGGCAATACGTACAAAGCGATGCTGGAATCAGGTCCTGTTGTTGCTGTCAAGAGACTCATAGGGATGAATGCACTGAGCAAGAAGGATTTTGTCCAGCAGATGCACTTGCTAGGGAACATGAGGCATGAAAACCTTGTAGATATTATTTCTTTCTATTATTCCAGGGAGGAGAAGCTGGTCATCTATGAGTTTGTCCCCAATGGAAATTTATTTGAGCTTTTACACGGTTAGCTCTCTCTCTCTCTCTCTCTCTCTCTCTCTCTCTCTCTCTCTCTCCTTACATACAGGAACTAGTATTGGCTTTTGATTACAGATCAAAAATAAAAATTAACATAATACGATCTTAGTATATTAGGACCTGACTCCTGTGTATATATATTCTTGGGTGATAGGAAACAGAGGAGTTGGTAGAGTACCTTTAAACTGGACTGCAAGGCTATCCATCGTCAAACAAATAGCAAAGGGTCTCGTGTTCCTTCACCAGTCCTTGCCTTCGCACAAAGTGCCTCATGGCAACCTTAAATCTTCAAACGTTCTTATACAGCGTGACAGACAAAACTACCACTCGAAGCTCACAGGGTTTGGCTTCTTACCCCTGTTGCCATCTCGAAGATCGTCTGAAAAGCTTGCTATTGCAAAATCACCTGAATTCTCTCAAGGGAAGAGGCTAACATACAAAGCCGATATCTACTGCTTCGGCATTATTCTTTTAGAGGTCATAACAGGCAAGATGCCTGGTGAAATCTCAAGGAGGGGAAACGAGGAGGGAGGAACTGTTGATGATGTTTCAGATTGGGTTAGAACGGTTTTTAACAGTGATTGGTCAACTGATATATTGGATGTGGAAATAATTTCAGCAAGAGAAGAGCACGATGAGATGCTGAGACTCACAGAGATAGCTCTGGAGTGTACAGATACGAAGCCAGAGAAGCGGCCCAAGATGAGTGAAGTGTTGTCAAGGATAGAAGAAATTGAGCAAGTTAACAAAGAAAGTGCTGCTGAGAGCTAGCATGATTTAGAGTTTCTAGAATGTGCTGAGTGCCTTCATATATATAGACTACTGTCAGACATCAATTATTATTCAATTTGTAAGTCCCATGATTTCTTTCTCTTTTATTTTTCTGGTACATTGGAGGGCAAAGACCTGCTGAGGGGATGATAATTCGGTGATTTCTATTAGACAGTGTAGTCCTGTTTCATTGTTTCCTGTTGCTATGTGTTGGGAAAAAAAATAAAAAAAAAACCTTTTGAATGGTAACTGTTGGGAACAGACATACTATTCTCTCTCTCTATATATATATATATATCCCTCTAGAGTTATGAAAAGTAGGAGGTTTTTTTTTTTTTTTCTTAATTCATTCATTAGAGAGTTCTGTCACAGTTTCTTAGTTTGCAAGACACATAAATTGGAGTGCACCATCTGTGTATGGAGAAATCGTTGTATTTTCGGAGGCAGACGTCCATTCGACTTTTGCATTTCTATGAGGGTGCAATCTGTCTATTGGTTAGTATAGACAGAATAGTCCAACTTTAGACTCGATCAAAGTATTCTTTCTTCTTTTTTGGTATTCTACAAATTGGTTAGTATCTAATTATTTCTTCTATTTCTTGTTGTTATCTGTTTGTATTGATACATTTTTATATTCAATGTGACTCTATTTTGGATTTACTATGACGACTTTCTTTCTGTCTTTGTGATTCTTATTATGTTTACAGTGGCACAAGTATATACAAATTCAGAGATCTTTGTACATATTAGGACAACAATCTTAAGATAGATTTTTTTATTTTTTTATTAATTGTATACGTGTTATTATTTCATTTAGATTCTAAAATTCTATTTGTTTTGTGATATATATATATATATATATATATCAGAGAGTTTGAATCTATTTAAATTTCTTGTTCTTACAAATTGATTATTTCATACTGTGTCTGTATCTAGTTTATTCAAACGTATATATATAGTATTTTAGTTTTTAGAAAGTTTCTGTGTTTGACAAAGTACGTGTTTTTTTTTTCAAGACTGTATTTATTTTAAACTTCAGAGTGTTACTGAGTTTCTTTTTTTCTTTATTTACAGAGTCAAGGATAATTTTGAATTATAGTGTTTCAAAATTTTGAGAGTTCCTTTTGATTTAAATATAGTGTTGTATTTTTGTTTTGTTTTGTATCTTTATTACCATTTTAGGACATTTCTTTTTGTAAAATACATTTAGATTCATCTTTGAGTGACTTCTAAATTAGTTTTGTATACTGTTTGTCTAGTAATGACTACCAACGAGACTAAAGTGGCTGTAATCAGGACTACCCCTGTGGTTGTCTCAATCCTGACACTGTCTCATGTTCCTGTTAACCATGGAAAAAGGTCTAAAAAGTTCAATGACACTAATTTCAAAAGATGACAGCAAAGATGCTGTTTTATCTCACTACTTTGAACTTGGAAAATTTTCTTCATGAAGATGTGCCTGTTAGGGATTTATACTAAAAGACATGCTTTGTGTAATGGTTTTAATATTTATTAATAAATTAGTTATTCCATTTTAATGAGAATCTGTGTGAGCAATGGTTGCATTGCATTATTTATTTAATGATTATGTATGTGTGTCTCTTATTCTACATAATAGATGATTTGGTGTGTAGAGTATGACTTACACACAGAAAATAAGATCATCGGTTTTTATGGAATATAAACTTATCGTCCTACTAATGGTATGTCCAGTTCCATCTAAGACTGTAGTACAAGGTTTAAATAGGTCTATCTTGACTATGGAGAACGATATAGTTTCAATTTTTTACACTAGTACATTTTGTGTGTATTGAACATGACCGTGCTGAGGTAATTATTTTTTTACTGACTATATAAAACAATTAATAACTCATAATTATTATGTGTGCATATACTCTTAATCCTAATATAATAAATAGACACGTGCATATAGTGTTTATTATTTTAATTCACGGAAGAATCAGATTATTTGTGGGTCAATAAACTCAGTGAGTTAGACAATAATATTACATGTATGGTGAATATTATTTATTGATGAAATCCATGTCCCAGTATAGGGATTGATGATACTCCATTGAGAAAGCTTATAAATTTTGATTATGTCAAACGCTGCAGGTGGATTATGAATCTGACATATTAAATAAGTTAAGTGAAAGGTGTCAAGGAATTAAATAAGTTTATTAAATTTAATTGTCAGTAATTTAATTTAATAGACGGGTATCTGTAATCTTAACATGGGGAGATAAATAAGTATTTAATAATATAGAGCTCGAAATATAATTCCTAGAATGACAAGGAGTGCAATTATAATTCATTAGTGGTATAAATTATAATTTACGTAAATAGGGATTAATCTAAGTTGGATTAGGAATCTTTATTTACGTAGGAAGCTCTAGTTATACTAATCCTATGGTCCCTATTGTAGTCTTTATATATACGCATTCTAAAAGTAGTTAGAGTTACACATGCTCATAATTGAGAGATACACGTTTTTGTAAGGAAGAGAAACCTTAGCAGCTGCTAGCCTACTCTTTCTGGAGTAAGGCGTATACAAGTGATACAGCAAAAGTCCGAAAGTTGAGTTTGAGTAGTTGATTTGTGCTTGTTACTATTACTTGATTCGTGCTTGTTGCTATTACTTGTTATTCGAGATCAAACTAGAGAGATCTTAAAAGTATGATTCTAGTCAGGTAGATTAGACTATGCTAATCAGATCAAAATTTTTGGTACTATGCGTATGCACTATAGCCAAGTCGTGAGAAATTTCGCAGTCTCCAACAGTGCCTATACTGAATGGATAAGAAACTGATAGGCAGACTGTGGCTGCTGTGGAAGCATGGAATCATACAGATTTTCTATGTAGAAACTATATCGTCAATGGGTTGGATAATGCATTATATATCCTTAGATAAAAAGTACAAAATAGAAGATGCTAGTTCGAAGAAATATGTTGTGGGCGAATTTCTTGAGTATAAAATGTTGGATTCCAAAACTATGATGAATCAAGTGCAAGATCTTCAACTCATCCTACATGAAATTCATGCTGAAGGGATGTCTCTAAGTGAATCTTTCCAAGTGGCTGCCATCATTGAAAAGCTATCACCTTCTTGGAGGGATTGATGAATTACTTGAAGTATAAGAGGAAAGAAATGAGACTTGAAGATCTGATTGTGAGATTGAGGATAGAAGAAGACAGTCGTGCCTTTGAGAAGAAACTGGAAAATAATTTCATGGTGTCTAAGGCAAATGTTATGGAGCAAGTGCAACAAACCAATAATAAGAAAACGAAGCATTCTAGTTGATGATCAAAAGGTGGTTACTTTAAGAAGTTCAAAGGCAAATGCTATGTGTATGACAAACCAAGTCATGCCCACTTCTAATCAAGTGTCATTGACACCGTTTTAGGATAGATGTGATTGCACATGCTACCAACTTGTAAGTGAAACCTCATAACAATCCAAAATATAAGAATATTACAAGGATTAAATAATATTAATAAATATAAAACCATCCCAGAATCATCAACATACACTGAAAAGGTAATTAGAACCATCTCATACATCATTACAAGTCCAAATGTAAAGGAACCCCAAGAACTCTCATATCACATATAACATATACAAAGACAAATGACAACAAATGGAGCTTGTCAAAGCTCTTTAACTCAACATCAACAACAACCATGATAGCCACAATAACAGCAACACATGTGACAGTGAACTAGACCTCTATCTCTATCTCACTTGCAAGATAATCTATGTGGGTGTGACCTATATATCAACGTGCTTACAAAGATACTCAATTCATAAAGAATGAATAATAGATAGCATTGTATAATCCACCAATAGATAAACCACCATAAATGAAATGTAATATCTCTTGTGATGCAATGTATGATACACCACAAATGAACGCGCGATTTAGAGAACACTGGCCCAATATATCGATGGCTTGTTATCAAGGAATGCCAACTGTGACACCCTTTAGGTTAGTTCATTGTGACTACCTTAGGTTAGCCTTACATTGGCTAAATATTCTCCCGTGCAATGCAAGTTATGCACACAATATATGTTGTATGCAAATATCATCTCATAATCTACCAATCACCATCGATATAGATAATAAGACATTCAATACAATATGAGTAAGAATATCTTAAACTCCCCCCTCCCCCTTTTATTACTTACAAACATAATTGAGTCACTCATTTGGTTGAACCGGCCTGCTTTGCTTCGCTTCCGAAACTACCATCCAAAGCCACGTAAATATTATAAAACATATACATTACTTAATAAATAATGAATGCTCATGGATTATAAAACATAAATGATGCATTAGAAACACAATGTGACATGTTAAACCCTTCTCGATGTAATGCAAGGGGGTCAAGATAGCAATAATACAATGATTTTGACCGTCAGGACTGTAAAAGGCACCATCGGGACGACTAGAGGAAGAAAATGGCCAATTTGACATACTGTCAGGACAGTTCCCCAACCCTGTCCTGATGACCAAAGAAGTCAAATTCCCCGAAATAGCTTATCATTAGGATAATACCTAGCTCTGTCCTGATGACTAGAGGCCCACATAACCCATCATGGTTTATTGTTAGGATGGTCACCATCTTCGTCCTGAAGACTAGAGGCAAAGTTTAGCTAATGAAACCTTACTGTCAAGATGGTCACCACTTCTATCTTGATGACCAGAGAGCTATGCAAACCCATTTAGCTTATCGTCAAGATGATAATCAAGGATTGTCCTAATGACCAGACACCCATGTTTTTCCTTCTTTAACTCGAAAATGAATTCCAAACCATGGTTTTAAGGTCTCTGCACCAACCCAACACAACAACAAGTGTACCAAATACTCAAAATGATATGCTAAAGCCATAAATAGGTTCTTAAACACCAAATACATGCACAACATGAGGATTCAAGGCTTCCTCCTTGGAAACCCTAATCACTATTCCCCCTCTCCACTTCAATTCTACCTCCATGGCATGAAATAATATGCTAGCATGCAATAACCAACAAAAGTGCATTGAATCAAGCATAACATGAGATTGCTCACCTTCAACAATGAAATCACAATATTTTCCTTGAATTCCTTCTTCCTTTTCTTCCTTTCTCTCTTTTCCTATCTTTTCTCTCACTTTCTCTTTTGCCAAATACACAAAATTCTAACAAGCTCCTCTCACTTCTCTCATCCTTTGACTTCAAGTCATGATAGATACAACCTGTATCTAATGCACCATATGTCACACACACACACTTGCTAGCAAGTGAAGCACACACCTTATACACACACCAAACTTAGGTGAAGCACACACCTAGGTGGCACCCCATAGCATCTCTTTGCTTCACTAATCCACCACTAATCCATATTTTAACATAATTAATCACACCTATGATAATTAATTATCATTAACATTAAACTAAGCACGGAGATTAATTAAGTTAATTAATTATGCTAAAACAAAATAACATAATTCCCTCATGACATGCTTTCATTAAAACATGCTAGTTAAGTTCCTTAATTAGTGTAATTACACACTAGAATGTATGCAATTAAGCTAAACATGACATTAAGCAAGTTAGGGATTTACAATTCTTTCCTTCTTTTAAAAATTTCATCCTGAAACAAATGTGGATACTGGTCTCTCATTATTTCCTCACCCTCCCATGTAGACTTCTTAACCGAATGAATTCTCTATAACATTTTCACCAACGGTATCACCTTGTTACGTAGAACTTGTTCTCCATGATCTAGTATCTGAACAGGTTCTTTAACATATCTCAACTTATATTCAAATTCAACTGGTTACTGAGTCAATACATGAGAAGGATCTGGCATAGACTTACATAATATGAAAACATGAAAGACATCATGTAACTTAGATATTTCTGGAGGTAAATCCAATCGGTAAATGTCGCGCTCAGATTTTTCGCACTCGAGGAATACTCACCCAAGCGGGAAAAATGCTGTACTCTCTCGTTAGAACTCACCCTCCTAGAAGAATGAGTGCGACTAGGTTTGAATTGAAAATTAGGTTTGAATAAAGGGCTTTTGAAAAACATTTGGAGTCGCCACCTAACTTGATTAAGGTGAGTTAGGTCACCTAAAACTAAGAATAATCCGAAGACTACACTTAGGGTTTTTGAAAAAACGATTTTGAAAATATCACCTCCAGAGAGGATTTTTAAGAAAACAGGTTGTTTGGCAACCTTTGGAAAACATTTAGCCATTTTTTGAAAAATGACTCCTTTTGGTCTTTGAAATCAGTGATCCTAGGTTCGGAGGTTGGTTACGTGTAGGGAAGACGCACTAAGCCATCACCCTACCCCGCCCTTTCGGTACCTACATGTCAATCTACCCTAGATTCACCTACGAGAGTCTTTAACTAACTAGAGTTCAACCCTATTCACTTTGAAAAACAAATATTTAAAACTAACATGATGCATGATATGCAAGTGCAAGTTAAGAGGATTGGAAAATAGAAATTGATTTGAAAAGAAATTGATTTGATTTGAAAATAGATTTGAAGAGATGGAATTGAAATTGGAAAGTTTGAAAATTGAAAATAGAAATTTGAAAATAGAAATTTTGAAATTGGAATTTTAAAAATAGATTGGAATTTGAGATGTGGAAACCGCACCCATGAGGGTGGAATTGAAAGTTTGGAAAGTGTTGTGACCGCACCTATGAAGGTTGCCTACGTATCCCTCTGGGGGAATCAGGTCAGTCGTAGTTCGGACCAGAGTCCGATTGAAAATAGATTGATTTGAAGAGAGAGATTGGATTGGAAGAAAGAGATTGAATCGAGATTAGAAAAGGAGATTGGAAATTGGAATTGAGAAGATTGGACTTGGATTTGAGAAGATTGATTTTGGAAGAAAGATTTAGACTTGTTTTTAGAGAGATGAAGGTTTTAAGAAACCTAGACTTAGGAAAGAGACTTAGGAAAGGTTTGACTTGACTTGGAAGGTTTAGGAGATTAGGAAAGGTTGGATTTAAGAAATGTTTGAATTAGGAAATGTTCGATTTAGGAAAGTTTCGAATTAGGAAAGTTTCATTTTTGGAAAGTTTTCGAATTAGGAAAGTTTCATTTTTGGAAAGTTTTCGAGTTAGGAAAGTTTTGAATTTAGGAAAGTTTCAACTTAGGAAAGCTTTGAATTAGGAAAGTTTTCAAATTAGGAGAGTTTCGAAATTAAGAAAGTTTTGAAATTAGGAAAGTTTTGAATTAAGAAAATTTTGAATTTAGAAATGTTTGAAAAAGGGAAGTTTTGATTTTGGAAAGTTTTGAAAACAAGGAAGTTTTGAAAATACGAAAGTTTCGTTTTAGGAAAGGTTTGAAAAAGGAAAGTTTTCAGTTTAGGAAATGTTTGAATTAAGAAAAGTTTCAACTTAAGAAAGTCTTCAATTAAGAAAGTTTTGAATTTAGAAAAGTTTTAGATTTGGAAAGATTTGAAATTCAAGAAAGTTTAGAATTTAGAAAGTTTTGAATTTGGAAAGATTTGAAATTTAGAAAGTTTAAGATTTAGAAAGTTTTATAGTTTTAGGAAATCTTAAGATTAGGAAATGTTTGAGTTTAGAAAAAGTTTGAAAAATTAGATTTGGAAAGTTGAGATTTGGAAAAGGGGTAGGATTAGGAAAGGGTTGAATTAGGAAAGATTTTTATGTTCAAGTTTTTGGAAACTTAAGGTTTAGGAAAGTGGAAGGTTAGGAAGGATTTGAATTAGGAAAGATTTGGATTTTGAAACTTAAGGAAAGATTTGAAGTTTAGGTTTAGGAAACTTATGGTTTATGAAGGTAGGAAATTAGTAAGGTTTGGATTAAGAAGGGATTGGATTTGGTTTTTAAAAGCAAAGGTTTGATTTATTTCCAAAAACGGAAGATAGGATCTAGTTTCCTAAACGGGGAGATTGGATTTGGTTTCTTAAAGGGGAGATTGGATTTGACAAGGATTCGGAAAGGGAGATTCTAGAAACCCTAGTTTTGAAAAATTGTGGTTTTGACGTAGAAAATAGGTTTTGGAAACATGTATAGTTTTGATGTGAAAACAAGAGGTTTTGAAAACCTAGGTTTGGGGCAAAGTTTGAAAATCATGTTTTTGGAAAGAAAATTAGGGTTTCCTAATTGTGGGCTCTAAGGCTTGACTTGGGCTCTAAGGAAAGAGTTTTTGGAAAGTGCATTTTTAGAAACGAATGTTTTCTAGAAGGGAATCCTAGGAAGGAGTTTTTGGAAAGTGAATTTGGAAAGAGAGTTTTTGGAAAGATTTTTGGAAAGAAGGAGTTTTTGGAAAGTGTGTTTTTGGAAACATAGATTTTGGGAGGAAAAATCCTAGAGGGGAGTTTCTAGAAGGAAGATTTTTGGAAAGGAGTAGAAAAAGGAAGTTTTGAAAAATAGATTTTGGAATGGAGTTTTTAGAAAACAATTTTGAAGAGAGTTTTAGGAAAGTATGTTAAAAAAAAGATTTTTAGGAAGGGATTTTTGAAGAGAGAGTTTTTTTGGAAAGTATGAAAACGTCTCACTTTCCTAAAGCGATTCTAGCCATAAGAGGACTAGAACCACTTTTAAGAAAGTGGTTTTAAAAACAAGGTTTGAAAATATAGACCAAAAGGCCACTTTTAATATAACACTTTCCTAAAGCAACCCTAGCCATGGAAAGGCTAGAATCACCGTAGAATTGTGGTTTTGAAAACAAGTTTTTGAAAAAGAGATTTTGATGCAATTTTGAAAACAAGTTTGAAAATGTTTTGAAAAACAACTTTGAAAATGGTTTTTGGAAAATGCAAGACTATGATATGCACAATGCAATTTGGGGTCGTGAACATACAAGGTTAAGGCTTCACCACATAATCAAGGGGGCCGGACCCACGTGGTCTTTGGTTAGACTATAAGAAAGCCCCCGACACGGTGACTCTCCAATAGTCCAATCCTACACATGGACCGGGAATCCCCTTGTTTCAAGCATGCAAAGAAAGGGGGGGAAAGAGATGGGGGATTAAAATAGAGAAAACCCAAGTGGGTTGGAGAGAGAAGAGAGAGGGGGGAAGTGCAGAAAATTAAATAGGGAGCCTACCTTGTTTCTTGTTTATTTTGCGCGCCGTGCAGTCTTCGGTCTTCGGTCTTCGTCTTGATCTTCTTCTTCAGTCTTCAAGGGTTGTCTTCAAGCTTTAGATGGCAGCTCTTCAAGTCTTCCAAGGATGGTTGAAGGTTAGGGTATGAGTGTATAGAGGAGTGTATGAGTGTATAGGAGGCTAGGGTTTGTTTAGGGTGGCTAGGGTTTGGAGAAACCTAAGGAGGCTAGGGTTTTGGAGGTGCTCGAGCTCTGTATATCGAAATATAGGATTCTTAGGTTAAGTTTGCAGACCCCTTTCACGTTGAACGAGGCTCTGTATTTATAGAAGGAGGACAAGCCTGGCGCCTGTTGCAGTGGCGCCAGGGCAAAATTTACATTGGCGCAACTAGTAGTGGCGCAAGGCCATTTTTTGGCTTGGCGCCACTGCTAGTGGCGCCAGCCATTTAGGAAACAATTAAGGTCGGCAAGCAACGTATCTTTGACCAGATTTGGGCGCCTGTACTAGTGACTACCATGTAAATTTTAGCCTGGCTTCACTAGGAGTGACTCCGGAAAGTCCGGGAATGATTTGAAGGAGCCGGGAGTGACCCGGAAGGCCGAAAAGGAGCAGGAACACTTAAAATAGTGTCCTGGAGGTATTTGACTTGAAAAGTGAGGGTAAGATGTGTCGGAAAAGTCGACCGGGCCTTTAGGGGCAAAACGGTCAACCGGACCAGAAAACTGTCGGGACAGACTCAGACTGTCCCAGAAGAAGACTTGGGATCTGGAAACATTATTTAGAATGTTCCCAGAGGTTGCCGGTTTGATTCCCAGAGCCGGTGTGGTCGGAAAAGGAGACCGGCCCACTAGGGGCAAAACGGTCATTTTGCACCAGGTTTGCCGGAACTGACTCAGAATAGTCCGGAAAGGTAAAGGAAGGTTGAGAACACTATAAAAAGTGTTCCCGGGTCATTACCGGTTTGATACCCAGAGCCGGTGTGGTTGGAGAAGGAGACCGGCCCTTTAGGGGCAAAACGGTCATTTTGCACCGGGTTTGCCGGAACTGACTCGGAATGGTCCGAAAAGGTAAAGGAAGATTGAGAATACTATAAAAAGTATTTTCGGGTCATTACCGGTTTGATACCCAGAGCCGGTGTGGTTCCCGGGGCGTTCAGATGCCTAGGGGCAAAATGGTTATCTTGACCGGAAAGTCTCGGAAAAGGTCCTAAGGGTAGTTTGGTCATTTTTCACCGAAGTGAGATAACAGACACTGGTGTTGACCTGGGTTTTGAGTGTTTCCGCCACTCTAACGGTGTGAGTATTTCCGCTACTCAGACGGGGTTTGATGATTTGTGAGTATTTCCGCTACTCGGACGGGGTTGAGTATTTCCGCTACTCTAACGGGGTTGATGATTTGGGAGTATTTTTGCTACTCGGATGGGGTTGAGTATTTCCGCTACTCTAACGGGGTTGATGATTTGGGAGTATTTCTGCTACTCTAACGGTTCTGTGAGTACTTCCGCTACTCTAACGGTTCTGTGAGTACTTCCGCTACTCGGACGGGGTTAAGTATTTCCGCTACTCTAACGGGGTTGTGAGTAGTTTTGCTACTCGGACCGTCTCGAGGAATAAACTGTCTCGAGAGAGGGATTGGAAAGGGGTCTTATCGTCTCTGAAGAGACGTGCCTGGGTTTTGAGTGTTTCCGCCACTCTGACGGTTGTGTGAGTGTTTCCGCCACTCTGACGGTTTTGTGAGTGTTTCCGCTACTTCGACGATTTTGTGAGTGTTTCTGCCACTCCGACGGTTTTGTGAGTAGTTTTGCTACTCGGACCGTCTCGAGGAATAAATTGTCTCGAGAGAGGGACTGGAATTAAAATAAGAAAGGACAATGCCCCTAAGGGCGTTTTGGTTATTTTGCCTCTATTTGGGTCTGACAGGCCCGCGAAGCGATGGAAAGGTGGAATTTAGACCTAGGGAATTGGATTCAATAGGAATATGCCCAAAATGACTTGAAAACAAGTCTGGACGGAGTGTAGACTGCCGAGCGGTCAAAAATGGGGTGCTTACAGTAAACAATTATACCAACTCTCTCAACAATAGTATACGATCCAATGTACCTTGGCCTCAACTTTCCTTTCTTCCCAAATCTCAAGATGCCCTTCCACGGAGATACTTTAAAAAATACTTGATCACTAACTTCAAACTCTAATTCTTTTCTTCTATTATCTGCATAGCTTTTCTACCCGCTTTGCACCACTTTCAAGTGTTCTTAAATAACTTTAACTTTGTCGATGGTATCTTGTATCATTTTTGGACCCAGCAACTGTCTCTCTCCCATCTCACTCCAATATATTGGAGTTCTACACTGACACCCATACAAAGCTTTAAATGGAGCCATCTCAATATTGAATTTGTTAGGGATTTATACTAAAAGACATACTTTGTGTAATGGCTTTGGTATTTATTAATAAATTAGTTATTCCATTTTAATGAGAATCTGTGTGAGCAATGTTTGCATTGCATTATTTATTTAATGATTACGCATGTGTGTCTCTTATTTGCATGTGTGTCTTTTATTCTATATAATAGATAATTTGGTGTGTAGAGTACAGCTTACACACAGAAGATCAAATTATCAGTTCTTATGGAATATAAGCTTATCATTCACAATCTTAGATGGAACTGGACACACCATCAGTAGGACTGTAGCACAAGGTTTTAATAAGTCTGTCTTGACTATGGGGAATGTTATAGTTCCAACTCCTTGCACTAGTACATTTTGTGTGTATTGAACACGACCGTGTTGAGGTATATTGACTATATAAAACAATTAATACCTCATAATTATTATGAGTGTTTATATACTTAATCCTAATATAATAAATAGACACATGCATGTAGTGTTTGTTGTTTTAATTCACAGAAGAATGAGATTCTTTTTGGGTCAATAAACTCAATGAGTTGTACAATAACATTACGTGTATGGTGAATATTAATTATTGATGGAATCTACGTCTCGGTATAGAGATTGATGATACCCCTTTGAGAAAGTTTATAAGTTTTGATTATGTTAAACTCTGCAAGTGGATTATGAATCTGATATTTCAAATAAGTTAAGTGAAAGGTCTCAAGGAATTAAATAAGTCTATTAAGGTCTCAAAGAATTAAATAAGTCTATTAAATTTAATTGTCAATAATTTAATTTAATAGACGAGTATCTATAATCTTAACGTGGGGAGATAAACAAATATTTAATAATATAAAGCTCGAAATATAAATCCTAGTATAACAGAGAGTGCAATTATAATTCATTAGTAGTACAAATTATAATTTACGTAAATAGGGATCAATCATGGTTGGATTATGAATTCTTATTTGCGTAGAAAGCCCTGGTTATACTAATCCTAAGATCTCTGCTGTAGCCTCTATATATACGTACTCTAAGAGCAATTAGGGTTATCCTTACTTACAATTGAGCGATACATATTTTTGTGAGGAAGAGAAACCCTAGTAGCTGCGAGTCCACTCTCTCTAGAGTAAGGCATATAAGAGGGATACATTAGAAGTCTGAAGGTTGAGTTTGAGCAGTTGATTCGTGCTTGTTGCTGTTACTTGTACTTTAGGATCAAACCAGAGAGATCTCAAAAATATAGGCTATGCTAATCATAACAAAAAATTTTAGTATTATGCATATGCACTATAGCTTGGTCGTGGGAAATTCTGCAGTCCCCAGCAATTTGTGTCAAAGCCTCAGTTAATATTGTACATGTATAATACCTACCATGTTATCTAAAAATTGGTTCCATGCATGCTTAGGGTAGAACGTGGATTTGTGCTAACCTCTATTTTGTAGCATTCTGCTTGGTTATTATCGTCACATGAATGTATATTGTGTGATTGTGTTTTTTTTACATGATTCTTAGATTATCAACTTCGGTTTAAGGAGGCATAGAGTCAGATGTAATAATTATTTTTCAAAGCTTGGGAACTCGACTGTTTTGGAGATTTTGATTCCTTGTATTCTATAACTCCACTATTATGCAGAATACGATATGATGTAATCAAAGAAGATAGAGGAATAGTAGCAGTGAAAAACTAGACAAACCCTAAAGACGTAAGGAACACTCTTAAAAACGTGATACGGTATGTTGGGGGTGCTGCGACTTGATCGGGTAGGTTAATCCCCATCATCTGGGGCACTGCCCCCGAACCCTTGTGCTTTAGCAAAGTGGCAAACAAGGATTATTGGTGATATCATGGTGCGGTTGTACTCTTCATCACTTTGGAGTGATTTTTTGACCATAATAGCCAGGATCTTGATTAAATCTTGTTTGTCTATAATTATTATCTTTTATGTTCTTGTTGTTATTAGCATGGGAGAACGTGGATAATAGATAAATGAACTTTAAGTTGTGTTTTAATTATATAAATTTTAAATTTCAATTTTGGTTTATATATGTTCAACTAGAGAGTAAAATTAATTCCTATGTTTTAATTTAAATATTTTTTTCTAAATTAAGGAAATTTAAAATTTTGTTTGTTGCACATATATGAGTCACCAATATTGAAATATTATATTTATTGGATAATTAAACACATGACATCCCTCATGTATTAAATATCTAATTAGGTGAGAGAATTTATTATGTATAAATCCCATGGTCTCCATCACTAGTTTATAAGTGAAGTAATTTATTCCATGTGTTGATTTTAGAACCAACCTCCCCATCGGATGGAATGAGTTACAGACTCACCAAGTATAAACACTAGTAGTTGTTAGTATTGGGTTAACTCTCCATTTGAGTAACTTATTACTAAATAATAGGTCTAGAAGTTAGTGATGGTATACACGTAGCTATAAATAATAATATCTTCACCATTTGAGTCATTGCTATTATTTATAGGACCAAAGCTAAGTCAGTTATTTAATTTTACTTGGCATAGTCTCTTGCCTAGATAGTAAAGTTAATAGGTATTGACCTGTCTAGATAAATGTTGAACAGTATACGACCTCCCATCAAGGCATGCTATTTACGGTATACAAGGCTGTTGGTAGATTCTTTTAAAATATTAGTAGAGGGAACCATATTTTAATGATTGAATTCTAAGTTTATTATTGCTTATCATATTTTGTTATAACATGTGATTCTCAGGATTAAAATGGCTTTCAATCCACTTGCTATTATTCTTAAAGAAAACAAACTGATTGGACCAAATTATATTGACTGAAAAATAAATTTGGATATTGTGCTGACTGCTGAAGAGTACAAGTTTGTGCTAACTAAGGTTTGTCCATCGGAACCTGGTGAGGGGGCAACTGATGAGGAAACCCGAGCTTACTAGAAATGGATAAAGGTTGATGAGATGTCGCGGTGTTATATTTTGACATCTATGTCGAATGTTTTGCAACATCAGTATTAGGCTATGCTCACTGCCTATGACATGATGAAGAGCCTCAAAGACATATTTGGGGATCAGAATCGTGCTGCTAGGCTAGTTGCCATAAGAGACCTAATGAACACGACTATGGTTGAAGGGACCCCATCAAGGGATCATGTTCTAAAGATGATGAGTCTTTTGAATGAGCTAGAGATCCTTGGAGCTGAAATCTATGGGGAAACCTAAGTTGATATCATTTTCTAGTCATTGCCTGATTCTTTTAAGTAGTTCTGCCTGAACTACAACATGAATAAGTTCTCTTATTCAATGGCAGAGCTTCTTAAAGAGCTTCAAGCAACTGAGGGCCTCATCAAAAAGCCAGTTGTTGCTCTTGTTGCTGAGAAAGGTTCTACTTCTAAACTGAAAGGCAAGAAGAAGTAGAAAAAGGTTTAGAAACAGAAAGTAGCTCCATAGGCACCGCATGGGTCTCAGGACGGAGTGAAAAAGCCCAAGGACAAGTGTTTTGTCTCCACGCAGTTGGGGCATCGGAAGTTGCAATGTCTAGTTTATCTAGCTAAACAAAATAACAAAGGTAAATCTCATTCACTAGTAGTTGAAACATGTTTAGCAGTGTTATTGTCGCGACCCAGATTTTTCGCACTTGAGAAATACATACACAGGCGGGAAAAATATTGTACTCTCTCGTTAGAACTCATCCTCTTAGAAGAATGAGTGCGACTAGGTTTGAATTGAATATTGATTTTGAATAATGGTTTTTGAAAAAATATTTGCAGTCGCCACCTAACTTGATTAAGGTGAGTTAGGTCACCTAAAAACTAAGCAAAATCCGAATATTACACTTAGGGTTTTTTAAAACAATTTTGAAAACTTCCTCAAGAAAGGGTTTTTAAGAAAACAAGTTGTTTGGCAACCTTTGAAAGTATTAAAGCCGTTTTTGAAAATAACTCCATTTGGTCTTTTGAAAACAGTGATCTAGGTTCGGAGGTTGGTTACGTGTAGGGAAGACGCACTAAGCCATCATCTTACCCCGCCCTTGCGGTACCTACGTGTCTATTCATCCTAAATTCACCCATTAGAGTCTTTGATTAATATATATCCACAGCTATCTACTTTAGAAAGGAATGTTCAAAAGATGATGCATGATATGCATGTGTAAGAAAAGAGTTTGACTTTAAAAATAGAAGTGGAAAAGAGATTTGTGATTTGAAAAGACTTGATTTGAAACTTGAAAGAAGGATTGAAGAATTGAAAATAGATTGAAAATTTGAAAAATAGATTTTAGAATTAGAAACTGGAAATAGATTATAGAATTGGAAACTTAAAAATAGAAACTTGAAAAAGATTGTGGAATTGGAGATTTGAAAAAAGTTATGACCGCACCCGTGAGGGTTGCCTGCGTATCCCTTTTGGGGAATCAGTTCAGCTGTAGTTCGGACAAAAGTCCGATTGAAAATAAAAGATTTGATTTAAAAAAGAATTTGAGTTGGAATTTAGATTGGAAGATTAAGAAATTTGAAATTTGATTGGAAGATTTGAAAAAATTGATTTTGGAAACCTTGGTTTTAGGAAACCTAGACTTAAGAAAGATGGAACTTAAGAAAGACTTGAGGATTAAGAAAGATTGGACTTGACTTGGAAGGGATTTAGAAAAGATTTGACTCGAATGTTGGACTTAGAAAGTTGGAGTTTAAGGAAGATTGGATTTAGGAAATCTTGAAATTAGGAAAGTTTCAAAATAGGAAAGTTCTATTTTTGGAAAGTTTCGAGTTAGGAAAGTTTCATTTTAGGAAAGTTGTGAATTAGGAAAGTTTTGAATTAGGAAAGAATTGAAATTGAAAAGTTTTGAAATGGGAATGTTTTGAAATAGGAAAGAGTTCCAACTTAAGAAAGAGTTGATTTTTGGAAAGATTTGAATTAGAAAAATTTTGATTTAAGAAATATTTGAAATTTAGAAAGTTTAGAATTTTGGAAAGGTTTGGAATGGAAAGTTCAAAATTAGGAAAGGTTTGAAAGTTTAGTTTTAGAAACACTTGAAGTTTAGGAAAGATTTGAGTTTAAGAAAGATTTAAAAATTTGAAATTTGAAAAGTTAAAATTTGGAAAGGTATAGAATTAAGAAAGGTTGAAATTAGGAAAGACTTGGATTAGGAAAGATTTGATTTCTATTTCCTAAAACAAAAGATTGGATTTTTGTTTCTAAAAACAATGATTTGATTTTGTTTCAAAAAATGGAAGATTGGATCTAGTTTCCTAAATGGGGAGATTGGATTTGCTTTCTTGAAACGAAAGATTTGATTTGACATAGAATTGGAAAGATAAAGTTTTAAAAATCCTAGATTTTGGGGTAGAAAATAGGATTTGGGAATATATAATTTTGATGCAGAAAATAGGATTTAGAAACCTAAAGTTTGAGGCAAAAATAGGAAATTGGAAATTATATTTTTGGAAAGAAAATTAGGGATTCCTAACCATGGCTCTAGGATTTAACTTGGACTCTAAGAAAAGAGATTTTGGAAAGTAGAACCTTGAAGAGAGTGTCTTGGAAGAAAACTTGAAGAGTGTTTTTTAGAAAGTGAATTTTTTCAAAAGAGCTTTTGGGAAGGAATTTGAAAAGAGTTTTTAGGAAAATAAGTTTTTAAAGGAATTTTTAGAAAACAATCGGTCTATTAGGTGTAAAATAGTCATTTTGTGTTAGGTTTGTCAAAACTGACTCGGAATGATCTGAAAGAGTAATGGAATGCCGGGGATGCTATCAAAAGCATCCCCGGGAGGTTACCGGTTTGATACCCAGAGCCGGTGTGGTTCCCGGGGTGCTCAGATGTCTAGGGACAAAATAGTCATTTTGACTGGAGGGTCTCGGAATTGGCCCGAAACCGACTAGAATGCACTTAATCATGCCGGATTGTCTTTAGGACAATCTTGGAAGGATGGACGTACTGTTCTGAGGACTTAGGTACTTTCTCAAGAAATGTGCCAAAAAATGGCCCTAAGGGCAATTTGGTTATTTTTTAGCGGAGTGGGCTAGCAGGCATTGGTGTTGACCTGGGTTTCGAGTGTTTATGTCACTCTGACGGTGGTCCCATGACATAGGGGTTTATTGGCAATTCCCAATATCGACCTGTTTATAAGTGTTTCTGCCACTGTGACAGTTGCGATGTTTTCGAGTACTTCCGTTACTCTTAACGGTTCGCGATCATTCTAGAGATTGCCTGATCTCGGGAAGCTAGGTGGACTTATAGCCTGAGGAATCAACTTTCTCAGAAGGTGTACCGAAATAGATATTTCTTCATTGGTAGGCTCGCAGGCGCCAAAGATGGACCATTCTGCCATCTTGGAGACTTAGAGTCTCGTCCAGGTCAACGGGTTTGAAGGGGCTTACTGTTCTGAAGATTTCTCTCAAAAAACGTGCCGGACAGGATGGACTTACCACTTTGAGGAATTGACTTTCTCGAAAGGCGTGCTAAATTTAATTAGACTTGAAATTGAATTTGAGATTAAAACTGGGACTTACTGTCTTCGAAAAGATATGCCCACTAGAATTAGACCGAACAATGCCCTCAAGGTCATTTTGCCTTTATTTGGGTTTGGCAGGCCCGCAAAACGATTGGTTAACGGGATTAGGTTTGAAAAACTGATTTAAATTGGGGGTTGTTCATATTAACTTGAACTCAAGTCTAGAAGGACTGGAGACTGCCGAGCGGGCAAAAATGGGGTGCCTACAACTGCCCCTCTTTTTCTGTCTTTGCTTGTTGAAGATAGAAAATGATAAGGTAAGAGTCCCACGTTGACCGTGATGCAGTTGGAGGGACGGATGTTGAAAATTTTCAAAAACTGGAGTTTTGAAATGGATATTGGGCCCAAAAGGCCTTTGAAATCGAGTTTTGGCGGGAAAAGGACAAAATTGCCCAGAATTAGAAACTAGCGCCACTAGTAGCGATGCCTTAGTTAAATTTGGCCTGGTGCCACTGCTAGTTGCGCCAAGCCTGGGATCAAAACCAATAAACTGCTGGTTCGACGTTGTTGCGAGATTTGAAGAGTTTTCGAAAAATCGAGAGCCTTTGTTAGGAAATTGACTTGGACATTAAAAGAGTGCTTTATAGGGACCACGAGGGATTGCCGGATGTAGACACCATCGCCAGAAAAGTCTCCGTAAGAGAAAATTTCACCGGAGAACTCCAAGAGGTGAATTTTTAATTTTATGTTGATTTTGATGTGTAGAATTCTATTTGTGCCATGTGAACAATGAAAATTAATGTTTTGGTATGTTTTAAACACTGTGGTGAAGTTATTTTTGTATTTTGGTGCTTGTTTCATTGAATTTGAGTGATTTTACGTGTTTATGTAAAGGGAGTTTCAGCAGGAATTGAGGGTTTGTCCCTAAAGCCTTGGGTATTGAGTTTTCTAGCTAAATTTTTATACTGTGTCTTAGAAAAATGTGTTTAATAGCCGTGTGAAGTTTCATGATTTTTTTGAAAACTCAGTGAATTTTTAATTTTTAAAAAGATAGAAAAATACTTAGAAAAAAAGAAAAAATTGAGAAAATTGAGAAATTATTAGAGTTTAGTGTTTAGAAGAATATAGGGATATTTTAGAAAACATTTGAAGTGATTTTGAGAAATTTTGGGATAACTTTGAAACAAGTCTTAGAAATTTGAAAAATGTATGTGGGTGTTGGTGCTCTCTGATTATGATGTTGTAGAGTGCATGGTTTGTGTTTTGTGTTGATGTTGTGGGTGTTGTAGGAACCATTTTTAAGTGGAACTCTATCCAAATGTTTTGAAATTAGTGAAAGAGTTGAAAAAGTTTTGGAATAAAATCTTTTTGAAGGAAAAAGATAGAAAACCCTAGAGGTTTTAGAAAATTCATTTTAACTCGGAAGTGGAATTTTAAAATCAAAATGTGTAGGAAATTCATTTTGACTGAGAAGTAGAATTTTAAAACCAAAATGTGTAGGAAATTCATTTTGACGTGGAAACAGGATTTTAAAATCAAAATGTGTAGGAAAGTCATTTTGATTCAGAAGTGAAATTTTAAAATCAAAATGTGAAGGAGATTCATTCTGACTTAGAAGTGGAATTTTAAAATCAAAATGTGTAGGAAATTCATTTTGACTTAGAAGTGGAGTTTTAAAATCAAAATGTGTAGGAAATTCATTTTGACTTATCATTTGAAATCTCTATTATTTTTATTATTTATTTAGTTTTTTTCATTGTTTCTGTTTCTTCTTTTTCTTGCTTCTCATCTCTTTTACTTTTCTGAGTTATACTCACCTTATGTCGGTATCCTTACCTTGATTTTCAGGATGGCAGATGCAGACGATGACGGTTCTGAGAGGAGACGCCGCTCTAGGAAGGCGACTCGGACAGATTCTGTCCGTAGCTCTAGTCGATCCAGGGGTAGTAGGTGATCTACAGGACAGGAGTCTTCCAGCTAGAGCAATCGGGGGAGTAGACCACCAGTCGACCCCATCCCTCCGGTCGAGGAAGCTTTCGAGGAGGAGATAGGTGCTGATGATGAGGTGCCTGGCCTTGGTGATCAGGGAACCGGCTACGTGAGGGCCTCCTCTAGACATAGATAGATGGATCCTGATCTTGGTGACTTGGAGATACCGGATATTCCATCGTTGGGTGACCTTGCCTATCATCCTAGTATCTACTTGTGACAGCATTTGTCCCCTCCGCAGGTACACACAGCTTTCAGAGGGGCTGTTCATCTTGTCTTCAGTACTATGCAGTGGGCGGCTCCATCTTACCATGCTTTCTTGGTTGAGATTGGGTTTGGGGCCTTTATGGGATTACAGGCTAACCTCCTGAACAGACGTCTAGTGCTAGCACTTATTGAAAGGTGGTTTAGAGAGATCGGGACTTTTCATTTTGTGGGTTTCAAATTAGGACCCACTCCATTGGATGGGGCGATCATCACAGGGCTTTCCTTCATTGGTCGGTGGATCACCTTGCAGTCAGTCATTAAAGCCGACGCGTGTATTCTGCTGGACTTGCCCCCTCCTGAGTGTTCTTCCTTCCTAGTCTCTTGGCTCAGTGGAAACGATAGTACCTTTGCCGTTGAGCCACGACCTGCTTGATGAGACATCACGAGTCAGCGACTTGTTTTGTACATCATCTTTAGCTGCTTCTGTAACAACAACAGGTCACTTGTGCCCTTTAAGTTGGTGAGCATAGTGGCTGATCTTGGGGCTTTGTTTGAGTTGGATTGGGGGTCCTTCTCCTTCAGCTGCTTCCTTCGGTCGATGCGGGTCCGGACTTCCTCTCATTGGGGTAGCATGATCGGTTTTTGGCCTTTTCTTATCTAGTGGAGTTATGAGTACCAGCCAGTTTGTCACTCTGCGGTTCTCGAGGATGACCTTTATTCTCGTGCTTTGAGGTGGGCTCGTGACCAGGTAGCCCAGTGAACGGAGATCACTGATTTTGTGACGCTACGGGTGAACCTAGAGCTGATCGAGGCGAGGGACATGACTTGGTAGCCCTTTATCAGGTCGGTTCATTATGAGACAATGCAATACTTAGTCCCGTTATCCCTATCGAGGGCTTTCTTTCTCAGCGATGATTCTTAGGAGTCCTACCTAGGGGATCAACACTGGCACTAGTTTTATGAGGACTTTCGGTCAGCAGGAGATCCACTGGAGTGCATGTTTGGAGCCTTGGTGGAGGGAGTTCCTATTCTTTATTAAGACTGCCAGCCGGGTGCCGAGTTTTTGCTTCCTCCAAAGACTAACTAGCACACTTCGGGGCTCATTCTGTGGGTGCCTTCACTTGGTTTGAGGTAGTAGTCGGCGGATACGCTGTTGGCTAGGAGGTGGTCGACTTGTGGCACTATGCTAGGGGATACGTGCCCCAGGATGAGTTTACTACAGTGAGTATCGCGCCCAGATTTTTCGCACTCGAGGAATACACACACAAGCGGGAAAAACACTGTACTTTTTCATTAGAACTCACCCTCCTAGAAGAATGAGTGCGACTAGGTTTGAATTGAAAATAGATTTGAATATAGGGCTTTTAGAAAAGATTTGGAGTCACCACCTAACTTGATTAAGGTGAGTTAGGTCACTTAAAAACTAAGCATAATCCAAAGACTACACTTAGGGTTTTGGAAAACAATTTTGAAAATATCTCCTCAAGAGAGGGTTTTTAAGAAAACAGGTTATTTAGCAACCTTTAGAAAATATCAAGCCCTTTTTAGAAGAATAACTCCTTTTGGTCTTTCAAAAACAGTGATCTAGGTTCGGAGGTTGGTTACGTGTAGGGAAGACGCACTAAGCCATCACCCTACCCCGCCCTTGCGGTACCTACATGTCTATTTACCCTAAATTCACCTATGAGAGTTTTCAATTAACTAATGTTCAATCCTATCCTCTTTATAAAAGAATTTTTTAAAAGGCATGATGCATGATATGCTAATGCAAGAAAAGAGAATTGAAAAATAGATTTGAAATATATTTGAAAGGAAATTGATTTGATTTGATAAGAGAGATTTGAAATCAGAAAGTTTTAGAAATTGAAAATAGAGATTTAGAAATAGATTTTTGGAATTAGAAAAATAGATTATGGAATTGAAAACTTGAAGAAGATTGTCGAATTAGAGATTTGAAAAAGATTGTGGAAATAAAAATTTGAAAAATGTTGTGACCACACCCATGATGGTTGCCTACGTATCCTTTTGGAGGAATCAGGTCAGTCGTAGTTCGAACAAGAGTTTGATAGAAAATAGAAGGTTTTGATTTGAAAAAGAATTTGATTTGAACTTAGAATAGAAGATTGGAATTTGGATTTGTAAAGATAGAACTTAGAAGAAAGATTTAGACTTGTTTTGGAAAGATGGAGGTTTAGGAAACCTAGACTTAGGAAAGATAAGATTTAGGAAAAACTTGAGGTTTAAGAAAGATTTGACTTGACTTGGAAGAGTTTTAGAAAAGATTTGACTCAAACATTGGACTTGGAAGATTCAGAAAAGATTCAAATTAGAAAGGGTTCGAATTAGGGAAGTTTCAAATTATGAAAGTGTCATTTTAGGAAAGTTTCGTTTTAGGACAGTTTCAACTTAGGAAAGTTTTTAATTAAGAAAGTTTCATTTTAAGAAAGGTTTTGAAATAGGAAAGGTTTTCAAAATAAGGAATTTTTGAAAATAAGAAAGTTTTGAGTTTAGAAAGTTTTAGATTTGGAAAGATTTGAAGTTTTAGGAAAGTTTAGAATTTAGAAAGTTTGGAAGTTTAGAGAGATTTAATTTAAGAAAGTTTTGAATTTAGAAAACTTTGAATTTGGAAAGATTTGAGATTTAGAAAGTTTAAGATTTAGAAAGTTTTAGAGTTTGAGTTTTAGAAAATCTTGAGATTAGGAAAGGTTCGAATTTAGGAAAGATTGGAAAACCTAGATTTGGAAAGTTAAGATTTGAAAAGGGGTAGAGTTAGGAAAGGGTTGAATTAGGAAAGATGTGGAAGTTGAGTTTTAAAATTTAGGGAAGATTTTTATGTTCAAGTTTTGGAAACTTGAGATTTAGGAAAATAGAAGATTAGGAAGGATTTGAATTAGGAAAGATTTATACTAGGAAGGGTTAAGATTCCTATTTCCTAAAACAAGGGATTGGATTTTGTTTCTTAAAAGAGAAGGTTTGATTTTGTTTCAGAAAACGGTCGATTGTATCTAGTTTCCTAAACGAGAAGATTAGATTAGGCATGGATTTGGAAATGGAGGTTTTAGAAACCCTAGATTGGGAAAACTATAGTTTTGGTGTAAAGAAGAGGTTTTTTTTTGGAAACTTATGATTTTGATGTAGAAAACAGGAGGTTTTGAAAACCTAGGTTTTAAGGCAAGTTTGAAAACCATGTTGTTGGAAAGAAAATTAGGATTTCCTAATTGTTAGCTCCAGGGCTTGACTTGGGCTCTAAGGAAAGAGTTTGAGTTTTTTGGAAAGTGCGTTTTTGGAAACGAAGATTTTGGAGGAAGATTCTAAAGAGGGGTTTTTAGAAAGCATATTTTGAAAAGAATTTTAGAAAGGAAGTTTTTGTAAAGTAAAACTTTGAGAGAATTTTAGAAAAAAAATTTTAGAAGAAGCTTTTAGGAAAGAGTTTTTAGGAAAGCGAATTTTGAGGAGAGTGTTTTGGAAAGGAGTTCAAAAAGAGAAGTTTTGGAAAATAGATTTTTGGAGGAAGTTTTTAGAGAACAATTTTGGAAAGAAGAGCTTTTAGAAAGCATATTGAAAAGGAAGGTTTTAGAAAAAGAGACTTTTGAAAAGAGAGTTTTTAGAAAGTATAAAAATGTCTCACTTTCCTAAAGCGATTCTAATCATAAGAAGGTTAGAACCACTTTAAAATAGTGGTTTTGAAAATAACAAAGGTTTTGAAAATATGGACTATATTGGCCCCTTTAAATGTAACACTTTCCTAAAGCAACCCTAGCTATGGAAATGCTAGAATCACCCTAGGATTGTGATTTTGAAAACATGTTTTGAAAAAGGAGATTTTGATGCAATTTTGAAAACAAGTTTAATGCAAGCTTTGAAAACGAGTTTGAAAACGATTTTTGGAAGAATGCAAGATAATGATATGCACAATGCAAATTGGGGTCGTGAACATACAAGGTTAAGGCTTCACCACATAATCAAGGGGGCCGAACCCACGTGGTCTCCAGTTAGACTAAAAGAAAGCCCTGACACAGTGACCTTCCAATAGTCTAATCCTACACATAGACTGGGAATCCCCTTGTTTCAAGCATGCAAAGAAAGAGGGGAAGAAGATGGGGGATTAAAATAGAGAAAACCCAAGTGGGTTAGGAGGGAGACGAGAGAGGGGGAAGTGCAGAAACTTAAAGAGAAAACCTACCATATGTCTTGTTTATTTTGCTTAGCTTTGCGTGCCTTGCTTTTCTTCGATCTTCGCTTTACTTCAGTCTTTGAGGGCTTGTCTTTGATCTTGAAAGCTTGTGGTTGCAGCAATTCAAGCCTTCGATGGAGGGTTGGAGGCTAGTGTATAAGTGTATAGGAGTGTGTATGAGTGTATAGGAGGCTAGGGTTTGATGTATGATGGCTAGGGTTTGGAAAACCTAGAGAAGCTAGGGTATAGGGGGGCTACGAGCTTTGTATATTGAATATTAGGGTTTTCAGACTGAGTTTGCGGACATCCTTTACGCTGGAAGAGGCTCTGTATTTATAGAGATGGGATAGACCTGGCGCCTATTGCAGTGGCGTCAGGCCAAATTTCCTCTTGGCGCCACTAGGAGTGGCGCTAGTCCATTTCTTAGCTTTCTTAGCTTGTAGTGGCGCCAACCAGTTAGGAAAGTTTTAAGGTCGGCAAGTAACGTATCTTGGAAAGATTTGAGCGCCTATACTAGTGACTACCATGCAATTTTTAGCCTAGCTTCACTAAGAGAAACTCTGGAAAGTCCGAGAATGATTTAAGGGACTAGGAATGACCCAGAAGGTCGGGAAAGGGCAGGAACACTTAGAACAGTGTCCCGGAGGTATGTGACTTGAAAAATGAGGATATGATGTGTCGGAAGAGTTGACCGAGCCATTAGGGGCAAAACGGTCAACTGGGCTGGAAAGTTGCCGGGACGGATCCAGAATGTCCTGAAAAAAAGACTTGAGCTATGGAAATATTATTTAGAATATTCCCAAAGGTTTTCGGTTTGATACCCAGAACCGGTATGGTCGGAAAAGGCGACCGGCTCACTGGGGGCAAAACGGTCATTTTGCACCGGGTTGGCCGGAAATGACTCGGAATGATCCGAAAAGGTAAAGAAAGCTTGTGAATACTGTAGGATGCATTCTCAGGAAGTTATCAGTTTGATACCCAGGGCCAGTGTGGGTCTCGGGGTATTCGGATGCCTAGGGGTAAAATGGTCATCTTGACAAAAAAGTCTCGAAATTGACCTGAAATTGACTGGAGGGCGCCTAATCATGCCAGATCATTTCTGGGATGATCTAGAAGGGTGAACTTATCGTTCTGAGGACTTGGGTGTGCTCCCGAGAAACGTGCTGGAAAATGGCCTTAGGGGTAGTTTGGTTATTTTTCACCAGAGTGGGCTAGCAGGCACTGGTGTTGACCTGGGTTTTGAGTGTTTCCGCCACTCTGACGGCGGTCCCGTGATACAAGGGTTTGTTGGCAATTCCCTATATCGACCTATTTACGAGTATTTCCACTACTCTGACAGTTGCGATGTTTGCGAGTATTTTCGCTACCCTGACGGTTCGCGATCATTCTCGAGACTGCCTGATCTCGGGAAGCTGCTAAAGGGACTTAGCGCTTGAGAATCAACTTTCTCGAAAGGCGTGCCTAAACAGACATTTCTGCATTGGTGGGCTAGCAGGCGCCAAAGGTGGACCGTTCTACCATCTAGGGGACTTGGGGTCTCGTCCCGGTCGCCAAGTTTAAAGGGACTTACCGTTCTAAAGAGATTTTCTTTGGAAAACGTGCCGGATTGGATGGAATTACCGTCTCGAGGAATCAATCGTCACGAGAGAGGGATTGGAATTGAAATTGGAAAGGGGACTTACCGTCTTCAGAAAAACGTGCCTATTGGAATTGGAAAGGAGACTTACCGTTTTCGGAAAGACGTGCTTGTTGGAATTAGAAAGGGGACTTACCGTCTTTGGCAAGACGTATCTGTTGGAACTAGAAAGGGGACTTACCGTCTCCAGAAAGACGTGCCTGATTTGGAATTGGACCGAACGATGCCCCCAGGGGCATTTTAGTCATTTTGCCTCTATTTGGGCCTGGTGGGCCCGCAAAGCAATGAATAGACGAGATTAGACTTAGAGAGTTGATTTTGATTGGAATACGTCCATATTAACTTGAGTACAAGTCTGGACAGACCGTAGACTGCCGAGCGGTCAAAAATGGGGTGCTTTCAGTGAGAGACCAGAGGGACCAGTTCCAGATAGAGGCAGAGGTGGCTTCCTTGACGGCCCAGTTAGCTGAGATGGGAGGTGGCGGGGTATGCTGTCCTTTCCCTCTTTCTTCTTTTCGCTCTGCTGGTATTTAATTATTCCTTTATCTTACTGATTCTGATTTTGTCTTCTTTACAGGATGCTGGTGCTTCTAGTAGTTATCCACCACCTTCGGAGCCAGGTTTCAAAGATTTCAATTTGAAGGATATCGACTTTGAACTTTAACAGATGCCCCTTATCGTAGACCTTGATCTTCTTTTGCCCCTATCCTGTAGATGTGTTTAGTTTATGTTAGACAACTTTACTTTTTTTTTTAAATCTTTGCACAAAGATGGTTGTTTTTGATTTAGATAGTTAAATGCATGAACAAGCAGAGATATTTATGGTTTACAGCTAAGTATATGATCAGATGCATGTGCATGGATGATGATGTTGTTTATTTACTATGTGAGTTGATATTAAATTGTATTGGTGACTTCTGTTTCTACAGGGAGTTATGTCCTATGTATGCGAAGCTCATGCTGATTTTTTATTTATTTATGAAAATGCATGCACGTATTAAAAATATTATTGTTAACAGAATGACAAGGGGTGCTGTTAAACTCAGTATCTTTGGAATGGTAACTCTTTTCTTTTCTGGGCCTGGCCTCTCTTTTGGCTCAACCTTACCTTGACTGGATGATAGCACTTCGTAGCTTTCTCAACCTTTTGATCGCCTCCGAATCTCTATTTTGGGGTTAGTGTATAGGATTACTGGGGCTGAAACTCTCAACTCTCGAGGCTTTGGCAACAACTTACCCGATGTTTAGCAGAGCGATAAGCAGCCAGTCTTTCAATCTCAGGAGACTTTGCTTTAGGACCATAATGTAGGCTAGGCTATGGGGGTTTTGAAACAACGGGATATACAAGCTCAAATTCGATATTGCTTTCAGCTGGGTTTAGATCCATGCCATCCTTGACTATTTTTCCCAACAGGGTTAGTATCCTTTTTTAGCTTCAGCAGCGTGTCTAGCTCATTTAGATCAAGCAATCCATTTTCAATCAGAGTGGACTTCAGTAAGGTTGTAATGTAGGCCATGGTTTCGGGTTTTTGCAAGAAAAGGTAAAGGCTCGAACCTATTATTTCTACTGGGCTTTTTTATCACTTGAGATCACCTTTAAATTTCCTCCTTTCATAGAGGGGGTTGACCTTTCTTGTAACCTTTGACCTTTTAACAGATCTTTTTGACATTTGCCCCCTGAATTCTGGCCTTTCTATATGTTTTTTAAGATAACACAAACATTTTGCTTTTTTTTTTTTTTTTTTTTTATGGCCTCCTGCCCCTTGGCAACTTCTTTCCTTCGCTTTTCTTTTTCCTTTTCATCTCTTTTCGTTCCTTTTATGAAATGAACAATTCTACAACCCCTTTTTCCTTAAACCTTTTCCTTAATAATTCAATCTAACCCATTGTAGGCGGTGATCCTTAGGTTGGGGTTTTCTCGAAAAAGATAAATGGATCAATAGGTTTAGCAAAGGGGTTGCTTTTGACTGTATGGGAAATGAAATGAGGGCCTCTCTTCACTCTGAACCAGATTGCTTGATCCATAGAGCCCTCAATGCTACCCTAGCACGATAGAGTATGGACACCATTCCTAGAGTTCTCGGTTATTTTCTGCCCCAGTGTGGGGGGAACAGTCTCGGATCGGGGCTGACAAGGAATATTTTGCTTATTACGAGGCACTAGGGGCTTAGCAAAGGGAATATAAACACATTTTTTTTATATAGAAAAATGAAAGATGGCTCCTCTTCATCTTGATAATCTGGCCACACATTGCTTAGCTTTGGTATCTTGTAAGTGTTGCCTTTGGGTAGTTTCCTCACTCATCCTTATCCTCTCTCTCTTCAGAAAGCTGATCATTCGGCGAGTGGCTAATTCATGCTATCATCCTTTCAAGTCAGGCCTTTCATAAGATAAACCTTGCCCCTTGTGTAGGAAGCATTCACCATTCACAAGAATGATATAAGATAACAACAATGAATGAAGTGACTATCATTTTATTATTATTATTATTTTATTTTTTTATTTTTTATAAAAGGCATAGAGTTCTTAAGCAATATGGAAATGTAAACATCGATTTAAAAACGCGAAATAAAAGGGATAGAAAGAAAGTGAGTGAAAACACCTCTCTCTTATACGCTTTTGACGGGACTCCTTCTAGTTGGGTTTTGGGATGATGCCCATGTATTTAAAGCTCTGCTTGCCACTTGTCTCTAGGCAGATGACTAGATTCCCACAGGAACAATTGAGGTTGGTGTAATTGTCGATCTTTTCCTCCTTTATTAATGCAGACAATACCATGCGTCCCCAAAGCTCCGTAACTGCCTCATGGTGTTTCCTCCTTTTCTTAACTTCTCTTTCGACGAGTCCCAATTCCTCTTTTTCTTTACTTCCTCCAAATGGATTGGTCAATTTACTTTCTTCCAGTTGAACTACCTTAACTTGGGCCCTAGGTTTCTTGCTTTTGCATTTGGCCGTGCTCTACTGCCCCTCAGGTGCATATAACTGTAGGCCCTTGGTATTTGGTATGAAAGGGCTTTGTACTTCGTGAGGAAGCAAGGTGTCATGTTGTTCTAGATCTTCCTTATCTATGTAATCTTCATCCTCATAGTATATCTCTTGGCATACAATAGTCAGGACCCTGTTATCATCATACTCCGTGATGACATTGACATTGCGATTTGGCAGAGGGTATGTGGCAATATTGGAAATGTGAATGGGGCTTATCGGCTTCAAGTCAATGATTTTATTATCTATCAAATCTTGAATCTTGTATTTGAGGGTCCAGCAGTCTTTGGTATCGTGTCCTTGGCTGCCTGAATGGTATTCACAATATGCTTTTGGGTTAAAATGAGGTGGTAGAGGATTAAGCCTAGGTTGTGGGGGTATGGGTTTCAAATATCCTGCAGCTAGGAGACCGAAGTAAGCTGTGGTTTGTGTGCAAGCGAGTTTAGTGAAAACTCGATCTTTTCCACTCATTTGCCTAAGTTGGGGAGGTGTCCTAGATGTCCTTGGAGGTCGGGGATCAAGTTTTGGTGTAATGACAATTGGGTCGGTGGTTTGGGAACTGAAAGGGCTTTGGGTTTTATGTTTCAAAGTGGGATGATTTTCGGTGTCAAGGCCATATAGGTTGGGCTGGTATCCATAGGACAAATTATATAATCCAGGGGTTTGGTTAGAGATCTACTTGAAAGGTGTCAGAACAAGGCCCTTGGCCTGGGGAGGTTGTTGGTAAGCAATGGGCGAGGCATAGTCTTAGTCTTCCTTCTTTATCCTTTTCCGTCCCTCATGGGTTTGGGCTTGCGAGGACTCTGCCTGCTCATAGGTTGTACTTCTTGCATAGGACAAGAGTGAAGAGAGCATGCATTTCATTTTAGTCATCCTATGTCCGAGTCCTCTTACTTTCGCTAGTATCAGAGTTAAGGCGTCGAGTGTGAGTGACTCCATGAATGTTCCTTAGCTTTTTGGCCTGTAGCGTTGGGGGATAAGGAGAGGAACCTTGTACCTGTAAAAGGAAAAAGTTAGTGTCTTAGTTTGACAAATTTTTGTGCAATGCATGCTTTAAGGATGCCCCTACTTAAGAGGGAGACTAAGAACTTTGAATACATGATGCCCCTACTTAGTCTGATGATGTATTGGCTCACTTTTAGAGATAGGGGACTTGCCCTTGTATGCAAATACTTTACCGTCAGATGGGAATCTTCTTTCATTCGTACATTCAAAGAGAAAAAGGGTACATAGAACTTTGAATTTAGAATACAAGGGGAGACATAGTACACTTTAATGGGGGAGAGGGAAACATTTTTCTTTGGACTTCCACCTATCTAGTCTTACAAATGAAATCCTAAACTACTCTTGGGTCTTCGGATTCGCCTGCTTCGGGTTTAATGTCGAGGAGGTCGCTGAGAGACCTTGTTGATTGATTGCCCCTTATCTTCTTGGCAATCTTATCTCTGTGAGCATAGAGGAATTGGGGCCCCTCTTATGGAATGACTTGAAATGCATAAAATGATTCCTTAGGGTTATGTGGGAACCCTTAAGGTTTTGGTAGGTTTAATGCAAAGGAGAGTGACTTTGGTGTCACTCTCGATGGGTTGATCATATGCATAGAGATGCAATGACTCAAGTTACTTTGGAACTCTTGTCTTGATATGGAATATGGAATGCATGAACATGGATGCGTAGAGTAAAGAGAGAGAGAAGGCATTTGTAAAGTAAACATGGATGCATGAGTAGTTATAGAGGCATTATAACATTAAGAGTACAATCATAACAACAGGAATAGATAAACTTAAAGGAAAGTAAAGCAGTCACCCTTTCCTTCATGTGTTTTGAAAACGGTGTGAGTGTCCTAAATCCGGTAGAGGTTCGGCTATACATGGTGTCTATATGAGCATGAGGTTGGGGTTTACTACTGCATTCTAAAAAGGCTCGGTTCTCAGATCTTCAAACCTAGGCCGTAGGCGAAGAAACTGACACAGCATCTTGCCCACAACCAATATATCATTCCCCTTTCTAACTAGAAGAGACATATCAGGGTAAAGAATGCAAGTATGCAGAATACAAGTGCACATGCAGTGTGTGTGTGATTTTTTAAAGCGGAGGAAAGGGCCAACAACTGCTATCTATCCTGTTCATTCCATTTATGCATAGCAGTTAATAAAATAATATTGTAAAACTTAATGCAAACTTGATTATGTGGTGAAGCCTACAAAACAAAGATGCAAGAGTTAGTATGTGGATGGCAAACTTAATGCAAGATAAAAATGAATGGAGTTAAATGCATGTTTTCAAAAACAACTTTGAAAATTTGATTTAGAAAATTGAAAGTGGATAGAATTGGACAAGTTAATTGAAGACTCTATATGGGTGAAGGGTGAAAAGATATGACAATGGCCTAACCCTCTAAGTGTTCTCAATAGAGTCGCCAGCTGTCGCGCCCAGATTTTTAGCACTAGAGGTATACACACACAAGTGGAAAAAATACTGTACTCTTTCATTAGAATTCATCCTCCTAGAAGAATGAGTGTGACTAAGTTTGAATTGAAAATTGCTTTTGAATAAGGGCTTTTGTAAAAAGATTTGGAGTCGCCATCTAACTTGATTAAGGTGAGTTAGGTCACCTAAAAAGTAAACATAATTCGAAGATTGCAATTAGGGTTTTTGAAAAATAATTTTGAAAACGTCCTCAAGAGAGAGTTTTTAAGTAAATGAGTTGTTTGGCAGCCTTTGAAAGTATTTAAGCCCTTTTTGAAAATAACTCCATTTGGTCTTTCGAAAAACAGTGATCTAGGTTCGGAGGTTGGTTACGTGTAGGGAAGACGCACTAAGTCATCACCGTACCTCGCCCTTGTGGTACCTACATGTCTATTAACCCTAGGTTCACCCATTGGAGTCTTCGATTAATATATGTCCAAAATTATCCACTTTAAAAAAGAATGTTTAAAAGAATGATGCATGATATGCATGTGCAAGAAAAGAGTTTAACTTTAAAAATAGACTTGGAAAAGAGATTTGTGATTTAAAAAGACTTGATTTGAAACTTGAAAGAAGGATTGAAGATATGGAAATGGATTGAAGATTTGAAAAATCGATTTCAGAATTAGAAACTTGAAATAGATTATAGAATTAGAAACTTGAAAAAGAATGTTGAATTGGAGATTTGAAAAAAGTTATAACCGCACCCGTGAGGGTTGCCTACGTATCCCTTTTGAGGAATCAGGTCAGCTGTAGTTCGGACAAGAGTCCGATTGAAAATAGAAGGTTTGATTTGAAAAGAATTTGAGTTGGAATTTGGATTGGAAGATTAGGAAATTTGAACTTTGATTGGAACATTTAAAAAGATTGGTTTTGGAAAACTTGGTTTTAGGAAACCTAGACTTAGGAAAGATGGAACTTAGTAAAGACTTGAGGTTTAAGAAAGATTGAACTTGACTTGAAAGGGATTTAGAAAAGATTTGACTCAATGTTGGACCTAGAAAGTTGGAGTTTAAGGAAGATTGAATTTAGAAAATCTTGAAATTAGGAAAGTTTTAAATAGGAAAGTTCCATTTTTGGAAAGTTTCGAGTAAGGAAAGTTTCATTTTAGGAAAGTTGTGAATTACGAAAGTTTCGAATTAGGAAATAATTAAAATTGGAAAGTTTTGAAATGGAAACATTTTGAAATAGGAAAGAGTTCCAACTTAAGAAAGAGTTGATTTTTGGAAAGATTTGAATTAGGAAAAATTTGATTTAAGAAATATTTGGAATTTAGAAAGTTTAGAATTTTGGAAAGGTTTGGAATAGAAAGTTTGAAATTAGGAAAGGTTTGAAAGTTTGAGTTTTAGAAACAATAGAAGTTTAGGAAAGATTTGAGTTTAAGAAAGATCTAAAAATTTGAAATTTAGAAAATTAAAATTTGGAAAGGTATGGAATTAGGAAAGGTTGGAATTAAGAAAGACTTGGATTAGGAAAGATTTGATTTCTATTTCCTAAAACAAAAGATTGAATTTTTGTTTCTAAAAAGAAATGATTTGATTTTGTTTACAAAAATGCAGGATTGGATCTAGTTTCCTAAATGAGGAGATTGGATTTGGTTTCCTAAAACGAAGAATTTGATTTGACATAGAATTGGAAAGATGAAGTTTTGAAAATCTTAGATTTTAAGGTAGAAAATAGGATTTGGAAATATATGATTTTGATATAGAAAATAGGATTTGGAAATCTAAAGTTTGAGACCAAAATAGAAAATTGAAAATTATGTTTTTGGAAAGAAAATTAAGGCTTCCTAACCATGGCTTTAGGGTTTAACTTGGACTCCAAGAAAAGAGATTTTGGAAAGTAGAACCTTGAAGAGTGTATTTTAGAAAGTGAATTTTTTCAAAAGAGTTTTGGGAAGGAATTTAAAAAGAGTTTTTAGGAAAGTAAGTTTTTAAAGGAATTTTTAGAAAAAAATTTTTTGGAAGCAATTTTGGAAAGAAGATTGGAGAGAGTTTTTAGAAAGTATGTTAAAAAAGAGATTTTGAAGAAGATTTTAAAAGATGTTTTGGAAAATAAGTTTGAAAAGAAATTTGGAAAGGGATGAACTTTTGCAAGCCTCTAAAATTATCTCACTTTCCTAAAACGATTCTAACCATAAGAAGGCTAGAACCATTCTAGGATTGTGGTTTCAAAAACAACAAGGATTTGAAAATATGGACCATATTGGTCACTTTAAATGTAACACTTTCCTAAAGCAATCCTAACCATGGAAATGCTAGAATCACCTTAGGATTGTGATTTTGAAAATAAGTTTTGAAGAAGAAAACTTTAATGCAAGTTTTGAAAACGGTTTTGATGCAAGTTTTGAAAATAAGTTTGAAAACGGATTTCGGAGAGATGCATGATCATGATATACACAATGAAAGTTGGGGTCGTGAACATACAAAGTTAAAGGTTTCACCACATAATCAAGGGGGCCGAACCCACATGGTCTCTGACCGACCAAAGGACTGGTGAAAGATATCCTGTTAGTCTGGGGGATAGCTATCATGCCAAACTCTCAGCCGACTCAAAATCGTGTCTGCCATCCTGAAGATAAAGGTAAGAATGCCAACATATGGTAAGTATAGCTCACAAAGGTAAAAGAGTTAAGAAGAAGGAAAACCAAAAATGATTTCAACTGGTAAGTCAAATTGAATTTTCTATACATTTTATGTCAAGTTTTGAGTCAAAAAGAATTTCCTATACTTTTTGCTTTAAAAAGAAAAAAAGATTTGAAATGATAAGTCAAAATGAATTTCCTACACATTTTGATTTTAAAATTCAAGTTTCAAGTCAAAATGAATTTTCTACATATTTTGATTTTAAAATTTAAGTTCCAAGTTAAAATGAATTTCCTATACATTTTGGTTTTCAAAAGGTTTTCCATTTCAAGTCAAAATGAATTTCCTACACATTTTTATTTTGAAAATCTAATTTTCGAGTCGAAATGAATTTTCTACACATTTTGGGTTCCTTCAAAATCCAATTTTTAAAGTCAAAAATAAATTTTCTAGACATTTTGTCTTCAAAGGTCAAATTTCGAGTCAAAATAAATTTTCTATACATTTTGTCTTTAAAATTTCCATTTCAAGTCAAAATGAATTTTCAAGAAGTTAAATTTCAAGGCAAAGTGAATTTTCTATACGTTTTCTCCAAATTTCAAATTTCAAAATGGTTTCTAATCCGAAGTCAAAAGTTCATTTTAAAATCAAATTTCAAAAATTTTCAATCAAAGTCTATCTCAAGTTCCTTCTTCAAAAAGATTTATATTCCAATGAAGTTTCAAGACTTTCGGAAATCATTTGCCTTCAAAACCTCCTGTTCAAAAATCAATTCTCCAAGAAATTCTCAAGTTTTCAATCCTTTAAAAGTTGTCATCAAATTCCAAAGTTTTCAATTTTAAAATCCATTTTCAAAATTTTTCTAATTGTTTCTTCCAAAAGTTTTCATTTAAAATTCCATTTTTAAAATTTTTTTCTTAAGTTTTTTTTCCAGTAGTTTTAGGGCCCCCGAGTTTCTTGTTGCCTTCTCCGCCAAAAAGGCTCCTCCTTTAAAGGTTTTTTTTTTAATATCTTTTCCCTTAAAAAAGGCTTCATTTCAAAAATTCCCTAACTCTTTCCTTAAATTTCAAAAATTTTGGCAAAATTTCATTTAAAAGTGGTCCCTACAACACCCACGACACTATAATAAAATACAAACAATGCACTTCACAATATCACAATCATATAATACCAACACACACAAAAGAATCTGTGCATATTTTCAAGATTTTCAAAATTTCAAAGACATGTTCTAATTTTTCAAAAATTCAAAGGCTTTCAAGATCATTGCAAAAGTTTTTCAAAACCACTTCAAATATTTTCTAAAATATTCTCACATTTTTCTAGTGATTAAAAGTTAGATGTTTCCATTATTTTCTATTTTTTCTTATTTTTAACCTATTTTTTTTATTTTTTGAAACATTAAAAATTAACAAAGTTTTCAAAAAATCACAAAATTGCATACGGCTGTTAAAGACATTTTTCTAAGGAACATAGCATAAAATTATAGCTGAAAAACTCAATACCCAAAGCTGTAGGAGTAAATCCCTAATTCCTACAGAAACCCTTTTCACATAAACATATAAAACTACCGAAATTCAATTAAACAAGCACCAAAACTCAGCAATAAATCCAGAAAAGCATCCAAAACATGTCAAAGTATCAATTTCGACTATTTACACGACTCAAACGGAGTTTTGTGCATCAAAATCAACGCAAAACAAAAACTCACCTTTTAAAGTTCTTCAGCGAAATCTCCTTCGCCAACACTATTCCGGCGATGGTGATTAATCCCAGCACTCCTCCGAAGTCCCCGAAAATCACTTCTCCAATGCACACGGCTTTACACTCGAAATCTCTCACAAGACTCTCTTAAAACTCCACACAAACCGTAAACTTCGAATCTGAAGTTGCTGGTTTTATTCTAGAACCTGGTACCACTGCTAGGTTATTTTCAAGCAGGCGCCACTACTAGTGGCGCCAATGTCAAGTTCTGGGTAGTTTGCCCTTTTTCCTGTCAAAAACCAATTTCAAATGCCCCATATTGGGCCAGATGTCCAGTTTTCGAATTCCAATCTTCAAAAATTTTCAAAGTCCGTACCTCCGATCACCTCGCGGTCAACATGAGACTCTTACTTTAGCATTTTCTACCTTCGTGAAGCAAAGACAGAAGAGGAGTAGCTGTAAGCACCTCCATTTGTCGCGCCCAGATTTTTTGCACTCGAGGAATACACACACAAGCGGGAACAAATATTGTACTCTCTCGTTAAAACTCATCCTACTAGAAAAATGAGTGCGACTAGGTTTGAATTGAAAAATTGGTTTGAATAAAGGGCTTTTGAAAAAAAATTTGGAGTCGCCACCTAACTTGATTAAGGTGAGTTAGGTCACCTAAAAACTAAGCATAATCCGAAAACTATACTTAGGGTTTTTGGAAAATGATTTTGAAAATATCTCCTCAAGAGAGGGTTTTTGAGAAAACAAGTTGTTTAACAACCTTTGGAAAACATTTAGCCCTTTTTTGAAAATAACTCCGTTTTTGGTCTTTGAAATCAGTGATCTAGGGAAGATGCACTAAGCCATCACCCTACCTCGCCCTTTCGGTACCTACATGTCAATCTACCCTTGATTCATCTATGAGAGTCTTTAACTAACTGATGGTTCAATCCTATCCACTTTGAAAAAGAATGTTTGAGAAAAACATGATGCATGATATGCAAGTGCAAGATAAGAGAATTGAAAAATAGATTTGAAAAGAAGAATTTGATTTGATTTTAGAAGAAAGATTTGAGAAGATAGATTTGAAATTGGAAAGTTTTAGAATTTGAAAATAGATTTTTGGAATTGGAAATTGGAAATAGAACATAGAATTGGAAACTTGAAGAAGATTGTAGAATTAGAAATTTGAAAGAAGTTGCAGAATTAGAATTTGAAAAATGCTGTGGAATTTGAAATTTGAAAGAAGTTGTGGAGACCGCACCCATGAGGGTTGCCTACGTATCCTTTTGGAGGAATCAGGTCAGTCGTAGTTCAGACAAGAGTCCGATAGAATGTATGATTAGAAGAAAGAGATTGAATTGGAAATTGGATTGGAAGATTGAAAGATTGAATTTTGATTGGAAGATTTGAAAAGATTTGATTTTGAAAGACTCGGTTTTAGGAAACCTAGAAAGACTTGAGACTTAGAAAAGAAGGCTTGGATTTGACTTGGAAAGAGTTTAGAGAAGAATTAATTTGAACATTTGGACTTGGAAGATTAGGAAAGCTTGGAATTTTGGAAAGGTTCGGATTAGGAAAGTTCGAATTAAGAAAGCATTATTTTAGGAAAGTTTTGTTTTAGGAAAGTTTCGAATTAGGAAACGTTCATCTTAGGAAGGTTTTACGTTTAGGAAAGTTTCAACTTAGGAAAGTTTAGAATTTGGAATGTTTAAACTTAGGAAAGTTTTGAATTTGAAAAATTTTGAAATAGGGAAGTTTTGAAAATTGGAAAGTTTAGAAAACAAGGAAGTTTGGAAAATAAGAAAGTTTTGAGTTTAGAAAGTTTTGAAATTTGGAAAGATTTGAAATTTAGAAAGTTTAGGATTTAGAAAGTTTTGAGATTAGGAAAGGTTTGAATTTAGGAAAAATTGGAAAACCTAGATTTGGAAATTTAAAATTTGAAAAGGAGTAGAATTAGGAAAAGGTAGAATTAAGAAAGATGTGGAAGTTAAGTTTTAAAATTTAGGAAAGATTTTTATATTCAAGTTATGGGAAACTTAAGATTTAGGAAAGTAGAAGATTAGGAAGGCTTTGAATTAGGAAACATTTAGACTAGGAAGGGTTAAAATTCCTATTTCCTAAAGCAAGGGATTGGATTTTGTTTCTAAAAGAGAAGGTTTGATTTTGTTTCCAAAAATGGAAGATTGGATCTAGTTTCCTAAATGGGAAGATTGGATTTGATTTCCTAAAGGAAAGATGGGATTTGGTTTCCTAAATGGAATATTGGAATTGACAAGGATTTGGAAAGGGAGGTTTTAGAAACCCTAGATTTGGAAGGTTATAGTTTTGACGTAGAAAAGAGGTTTTGGAAATGTGTATAGTTTGGATGTGAAAACAAGAGGTTTTGGAAACTTAGGTTTTAAGGCAAGTTTGAAAACCATATTTTTGGAAAGATAATTAGGGTTTCCTAATTGTGGGTTCTACGACATGACTTGGGCACCAAAAAAAAGGATTTTTGAAAAGTACGTTTTTGGAAACAAAAATTTTTAGAAGGGAGTCCTAGAGAGGAGTTTCTAGAAGGAAGATTTTGGGAAGAGTTTTTAGGAAAGTGAATTTTGGTAGGAGATTGTTGGAGAGAGCTTTTCGAAAGATTTTTTCTAGGGAGCGTGTTTAGAAAGGAAACCTAGGGAACGTTTTTAGCAAGTGGACTTTGAAGAGAGAGTCTTAGAAAGGGGTTTAAAAAGAGAGGTTTTGGAAAATAAATTTTTGGAGGGAGTTTTTGAAAACAACTTTGGAAAGGAGAGTTTTAGGAAAGTATGTTTAAAAAGAGATTTTTAGGAAGAGATTTTTTTTAAAAGAGAGTTTTTAGAAGGTATAAAAACATCTCACTTTCCTAAAGCGATTCTAACCATAAGAAGGTTAGAACCACTTTAGGAAAGTGGTTTTGAAAATAATGAGATTTGAAAATATGGACCATGAAACTCACTTTAAATGTAACACTTTCCTAAAGCAACCCTAGCCATGGAAAAGCTGGAATCACCCTAGGATTGTGATTTTGAAAACATGTTTTGAAAAAGGAGATTTTGATGCAATTTTGAAAACAAGTTTAATGCAAGCTTTGAAAACGAGTTTGAAAACGGTTTTTGGAAGAATGCAAGGGAATGATATGCACAATGCAAATTTGGGGTCGTGAACATAAATAGCTAAGGCTTCACCACATAATCAAGGGGGCCGAACCCACGTGGTCTTCGGTTAGCCTAAAGGAAAGCCCCCGACACGGTGACTCGCCAATAGTCCAATCCTACACATGGACTGGGAATCCCCTTGTTTCAAGCATGCAAAGAAAGGGGGGGGGGGAAAGAGATGGGGGATTAAAATAGAGAAAACCCAAGTGGGTTAGGAGAGAGAAGAGAGAGGGGGGAGTGCAGAAACATAAAACGAAAGCCTACCTTGTGTCTTGTTTATTTTGCGTGCCTTGCTTGTCTTTGGTCTTCATCTTGATCTTCGTGCTCAATCCTCAAGAGTTGTCTTTAATCTTCAAACTTCAAATTGTAGCTCTTCAAGTCTTCAAAGGAGGGTTGGAGGCTGGTGTATAAGTGTATGAGGGTGTATATGAGGCTAGGGTTTGGAAAACCTAGAGAAGCTAGGGTTTTTGAAGTGTTCGAGCTCTGTATATCAAATTTTACGGTTTTTAGACTGAGTTTGCGGACCCCTTTCACGCTGGAAAAGGCTCTGTATTTATAGAGATGGGATAGACCTGACGCCTGCTGCAGTGGCGCTAGCCAGTTAGGAAAGTATTTAGGTCGGCAAGCAACGTATCTTTGACTAGATTTGGGCACCTATACTAGTGACTACCATGCAATTTTTAGCCTGGCTTCACTAGGAGTGACTTCGGAAAGTCAGGGAATAATTTGAAGAGGCCAGGAATGACCCGGAAGGCTGGAAAAGAGCAGAAACACTTAAAACAGTGTCCCGGAGGTATTTGACTTGAAAAATGAGGACAAGATGTGTCGGAAGGGTTGATTGGGCCTTTAGAGGCAAAACGGTCAATCGGGCCGGAAAGTTACCGGGATGAACTCGGACCATCCTGGAAGAAGACTCGAGATTTGGAAACATTATTCAGAATGTTCCCAATGGTTGCCGGTTTGATTCCCAGAGCCGGTGTGGCCGAAAAAGGTGACCGGCCCACCAGGGGCAAAACGGTCATTTCGCACTAGGTTTGCCGGAACTGACTCGGAATGATTCGAAAGGATAAAGAAAGGTTGAGGACACTATAAAAAGCATTCTCAGGAAGTTACCGGTTTGATACCCCGAGCCGGTGTGGTTAGAAAAGGCGACCGGCCCTCTAGGGGCAAAACGGTCATTTTGTACCGGGTTTGCCGGAATTGACTCGGAATGATCCGGGAAGGTAGAGGAAGGGCGGGAATACTATAAGAAGTATTCCCGGGAGGTTACCGGTTTGATACCCAGAGCCGGTGTGGTCCCCGGGGCGTTTGGATGCTTAGGGGCAAAATGGTTATCTTAACCGGAAAGTCTCAGAAAAGGCTCAAGGGGCAGTTTGGTCATTTTTCACTTAAGTGGGCTAGCAGGCACCGGTGTTGACCTGGGTTTTGAGTGTTTCCGCCACTCTTACGGTGGTCGCGTGATACAGGGGTTTGTTGGCAATTCCCTATATCAACCTGCTTGCGAGTATTTCCGCTACTTTGACGGTTGTGATGTTTGCGAGTATTTCCGTTACTCTGATGGTTCGCGATCATTCCCGAGATTGCCTGATCTTGGAAAGCTACTAAAGGGACTTAGCGCCTGAGAGGTCAACGTTCTCAGAAGGCGTGCCTAAATGGACATTTCTACATTGGCGGGCTAGCAGGCGCCAAAGGTGGACTATTCTACCATCTAGGGAACTTAGGGTCTTGTCCCGGTCGACTGGTTTAAAGGGACTTACCGTTTCAAAGAGATTTTTTTCAAAAAATGCGTTGGACCGTCTCGAGGAATAAATTGTCGGGAGAGAGGGATTGGAATTGGAAAGGGATCTTATCGTCTTCGGAAAGACCCGCCTGATTGGAGTAGATCTACCATCTCAAGAAATCAACTGTCTTGAGAGAGGGATTGGAATTGGAAAGGGGTCTTATCGTCTTTGGAAAGACGTGCCTGATTGGAGTAGATTTACCGTCTGGAGGAATAAATTGTGTCTAGAGTGGGATTAGATTTGGAAAGGGGTCTTACCATCTTTGGAAAGACGTGCCTGATTTGGAATTAGAAAAGGGACTTACCATCTTCGGAAAGACTGCCTGATTTGGAATAGGTTTACCGTCTCGAGGAATCAACTGTCTCGAGAGAGGGATTGGAAATGGAATTGGAAAGGACAATGCCCCTAAGGGCATTTTGGTCATTTTGCCTCTATTTGGGCCTGGCGGCCCCGCGAAGCGATGGACAGACGAGATTTGGACTTAAAGAGTTGGTTTCGATTGGAATACGTCCATATTGACTTGAGTACAAGTCTGGACGGAGTGTAGACTGCCAAGCGGTCAAAAATGGGGTGCTTACAGCTGCCACTCTTTTTCTGTCTTTGCTTGTCAAAGATAAAAAACGATAAAAGTAAGAGTCACATGTTGACCGCGAGGCAGTCGGAGGGACGAACATTGAGAATTTCTCGACAACAGGGGATGAAAAATGGATGTTGGGCCTAAAAGGCCTTCAAAAATGAGTTTTGGCCGGAAAGAGGGCAAAGCTGCCTAGAATTGGAAACTGGCGCCACTAGTAGTGGCGCCTTTGGCAGAGAAGGCTTGGCGCCTCTGCTAGTGGCGCCAGGCTTACGAACAAAACTAGAAAATTTTTTGGTTCGAACACTTGCGGCATTTTGGAGAGTTTTTGCAAATCCGAGAGACTTTGCGTGAAAATCAACTTGAACCTTGAAGGAGCACTTCTTGGAGACCACGGGTGATTGCCAGAAGGAGATCACATTGTCGGAAAAGTCGCCGGAAGAGAAGATTTCGCCGGAGAACTTCCAAAGAGTGAGTTTTCAAATTTTGTTGATTTTGATGTGTAGAACTTCGTTTGAATCATGTGAATAGTGGAAATTGATGTTTTGATGTGTTTTGAACATGATGGCGATATTATTTTTGCATTTTGGTGCTTGTTTGATTGAATTTGAGTGATTATATGTGAATATGTGAAAGGGGTTTCTGCAGGAATATGGGATTTGTTCCTACAGGCTTGGGCATTGGGTTTTCTGGCTATATTTTTATGCCATATGCCTTAGAAAAATGTGTTTATCGACTGTATGAAGTTTCATGATTTTTTGAAAACTCGGTGAATTTTTGATTTTTTGAAAAATAGAAAAATACTTAGAAAATTAGGAAAATTAAGAAAACTCAAGAAATTAATGAAATTTTTAGAGTTTAAAATTTTGAAAGAGGTAGGAATATTTTTGAAAAACATTTGAAATGATTTTGAAGAAATTTAAGGCATTGTTTGAAAACCATTATTAGAAGAATAAAACATGTGTTTTGAAAATTTAAAAAAAATTGAAAAGTGTGCACGAGTGCTGATGTTATGTGATTGTGACAATGTGAAGTGCACGTTTTGTGTTTTGTGTTGATGTCATGGGTGTTGTAGGGGCCATTTTTGAATGGAACTCGGCCGAAATTTTTAGAAATTAGGGAAAGAGTTACAAAAATTTTTAGAAATAAAATCTTTTTGAAGGAAAAAGACAAAACACCCTTGAGATTGGATTTGAAGTTAGAAAATCAAAAGGTGTGTGTAGGAAATTTGTTTTGACTTATCATTTGAAATCTTTTATTTGTTTTGTTTGTGTTAGTTGTTTATTTCATTTTTCTTTATTATGTCAACTGCCTGCTCGATATATTAACTCCTCTTACCTTGGCTTACCTTTTCAAGATGGCAGTTGCGGGTGATGACGGCTCTGAGAGGAGACGCCGCTCGGGGAAGGCGGCTAGGACAGATTCCACTAGCAGCTCTAGCCGGTTCAGGGGTAGCCGACAGTCTACTGGGCAGGCAGCATCTAGTCAAAGTGGTCGGGGGAGTAGGCCACCTGTTGACGCCTTTCCCCTAGTTGAGCAGGCTTTCGCAGAGGAGATTGGTGCCAAGGAGGAGGTACCGGGCCTTGGGGATCAGGTGACCGGTTATGGGAGAGCTTCCTCTAGACATAGGCAGACGGAGGCTGATTTGGGAGATTTACAGATTCCGGACGTCCCACCACTCGGGGATCTTGCTTACCACCCCAGCATGTACTCTATACAGCATTTGCCCCCTCCACGGGTACATACAGCTTTCAGAGGGGCTGTTCATCAGGTCTTTGTGACTATGCAACGGGCTGCCCCATCATACCGCGCCTTCTTAGCAGAGATCGGATTCGGTGTCTTGATGGGATTATAGGCTATCCGCTTGAACCAGCATTTGGTACTGGCACTTGTTGAGGGGTGGTTCGGGGAGACCGGGACCTTTCATGTCGTCGGCTTCGAGTTAGGTGCCACTCCTTTAGATTGAGCGATTATTACAGGGCTCTCCTTTGTCAACCGACGGATCACCTTGCATCCAGTTAGTAGGGACGAGGCCTGTTTGCTGTTGGACTTGCCTCCTCCTGAGCATTCTGCCTTCCCAGTCTCTTGGATCAATCAGGATGATCGTACTTTTGCTACTGAGCCATCGCCTACCAGGCGGGATATTATGAGACGGCGGCTTGTTTTGTACATCATTTTTAGCTACTTCTGCAACAACAACAAGTCACTTGTGCCGTGTCATTTGGTGAGTATAGTAGCTGATCTTAGAGCCTTATCTGAATTGGAATGGGGATCCTTTTCCTTTAGCTACTTTCTTCGGTCGATGCGGGTTCAGACTTTTTCCCGTTGGGGCAGCATGACTAGTTTCTGGCCTTTCCTTGTCTGGTGGAGTTACGAGTACCTTCTCGTTCATCGTTCTTCAGTCGTTGAGGATGACCTCTATCCTCGTGCTTTGAGGTGGGCTCGTGACCGGGTAGCCCAGCGATCAGAGATTACTAATTTTGTGATGCTCCGGGCTAACCTGGAGCTGATTGAGGCGAGGGATGTGGCCTGGTGGCCCTTCATTGGATTAGTCCATTATGAGACAGTCCGGTACTTGGTCCCGTTGTCCCTATCGAGAGCTGCTTTTCTTAGTGATGACACTTGGGAGTCCTATCTTGGAGAGCGAAACTGGCGGCCGTTTCATGAGGAGTTCCAATCAGCAGGAGCTCTACCAGAGTATATGTTTGGAGCCTTGGTGGCGGGAGTGCCTATCCCGTATCAAGAGCGTCAGACAGGTGCCGAGTTCTTGCTTCCTCCGGATACAGATTATACTGCGCACTTCGGGGCTCATTCGGTCAGTGCCTTCACCCGGTTTGAGGTAGTAATCGGCGGGTACGCTGTGGGCCAGGAGGTGGTTGACTTGTGGGGCCGAACTGGAGGATATGTGCCCCAAGCTGAGTTTACTGCTGTGAGAGACCAGACGGATCAGTACCAGATGGAGCGGGATTAGTATTAGGCCGAGGTAGCTTCTTTGACGGCTCGGTTATCTCAACTGGGTGGTGGGGGGGGGTATGTTATTCTTTCTTTGCTTCTTCTTGCTCTGCTGCTGTTTAGTTCTTCTTGTATGCAGCTGATTTCGGTTCTATCTTCCCTGCAGGATAGCAGTGCTTCGAGTAGTTATCCACCTCCTCCGATGCCGGGTTTTGGGGATTTTGATCTAGATGATATTGACTTTGACATGTGATGTATGCCCCTTGTGGAGACTCTGATCTTCTTTTGCCCCTTATCCCTGAGATGTATTTATGTTAGACAGTTTTATTTTGTAAGCTATGTACAAGGATGGATATTTATGGTATTCAAATGCATGGATAGACAAAGACATTTATGATTGATTTTTTTTTTTTCAGCTAGGTATATGATCTAATG
>CM065384.1:785000-830000 GCA_033060915.1 Euryodendron excelsum | reverse complement strand
ATGATGACGGGACTGCAGTAGCATCCTTCATGGCCATAGTTTGAATGAGTTTGAGCATCTCATCCATCTTAGTCCTCATTTCGTTGACTTCCTCTTGAGAGACTTGAGAGGATTCTTCAGGGTTAGCAGCCATCAATGATGCTCTTTGCCGGGTGATAATGGGATCCCTAGGTGGATGTTGCCCCTTTTTGGGAGCAATGTTGACTCAGTATAGGGTGGCCTCTATAAATAAAAAGGAAAAGACAAAAAGACAAGAACACAAGTTGCAAATTAGTTTCTAGTTTTTAGAGAACTTTATGCAATGCATGTCCTAGGGTGCCCCTGTTTAGGAGGGAAACTAAACATGATTTATTGGCCCACTTTTGGAGATAGGGGATTTGCCCTTGTATGCAGATACCTTAGCGTTAAGTAGGAATCTTCAGCCATCCATGCATTCATTCATTAAATTCTGGTTTAAGATACAAAAGAACTGAAATACATTTTAATAGGGGGAGGGGAATACTTTCCTTTAGACTTCCACCTATCTAGTTTTACAAAGGGAAAACCTAAACTACTCTTGAGTCTTTGGATTCGCCTTCCTTGGATTTGATGTCGAAGAGGTCGCTGAGAGACCTTGTTGATCGGTTGCCCCTTGTCTTCTTGGCAATCCTATCTCCGTGAGCATAGAGGGATTGGGGCCCCACTTATGGAATGGATTGGTATGCATGCCATGAGTCCCTTAGGGTTACGTGGGAACCCTCAGGGTTTGGGTAGGTTTAATGCAAGGGAGAGTGAACTGGGTGTCACTCGCAATGGGTTGATCATATGTATGAAAATGCAGTGACTTGAGTTGCTTGGAACTCTTGTCTTGACATGGAATATTGAATGCATGAACATGGGTATGCAAAGAGTATAAGGAGAGAGAATGCAATAGCAAGATAAACGTGCATGCATGAGCAGTTAGATAGGCATTATAACAGTATGAATACAGTCACTATAACAACAGGAATAGACAGGTATAAATGAAAGTAAGAGCAGTCGCCCTTTCCTCTGTGGTTTTGAAAACAATGCTAGTGTCTTAAATTAGGCAGAGGTTCGGCTATGCATGGTGTCTATATGAGTATGAGGTTGAGGGTTGACTAATGCGTCCTAAAAAGGCTCGATCCTCGGATCTTCAAACCTAGGCCCACTCCCCGAGGTGGTGTCATGATCGATTGGTGATCCAAGCGGGGGAACCATCAATAGGCCGTAGGCAAAGAAACTGACACAACATCTTGCCCACAATCAATATACCGTTCCCCCTTTCTAACTAGAAAGGTCACATCAGGGCAATAATGCAAGTATATAGAATGCAGGTGCACATGCAGTGTGTGTGTGATTTTTAAAAGTGGAGGAAAGCGCCCAACAACTCCCATTCATCATGTTTATCACATTCATGCATAGTAGTTAATAAAATTTAAACAAAATGTGTACCTACAAAACAAAGATGCAAGTGTTAGTATGAGGATGACAAACATAATACAAGATAATATAAATGCATGGTTTTTGAAAATTTGGTTTTGAAAATTTAAAGTGAATAAGATTGAACCAAGTTAATTGAAGACTTTAGATGGGTGAAGGGTAAAGAGACATGACTACGGCCTAACCCTCTAAGTATCCCCATTGGAGTCGCCAGCTGTCGCGCCCAGATTTTTCGCACTCAAGGAATACACACACAAGTGGGAAAAATACTGTACTCTCTCGTTAGAACTCACCCTCCTAGAAGAATGAGTGCGACTACGTTTGAATTGAAAAATTGGTTTGAATAAAGGGCTTTTGGAAAAAGATTCGAAGTCACCACCTAACTTGATTAAGGTGAGTTAGGTCACCTAAAAACTAAGCATAATCCGAAAACTACACTTAGGGTTTTTGGAAAACGATTTTGAAAATATCTCCTCAAGAGAGGGTTTTTGAGAAAACAAGTTGTTTAACAACCTTTGGAAAACATTTAGCCCTTTGTTAAAAATAACACCGTTTTTGGTCTTTGAAATCAGTGATCTAGGTTCGGAGGTTGGTTACGTGTAGGGAAGACGTACTAAGCCATCACCCTACCCCGCCCTTTCGGTACCTACATGTCAATCTACCCTAGATTCACCTATGAGAGTCTTTAACTAACTAATGGTTCGATCCTATCCACTTTGAAAAAGAATGTTTGAAAAAGACATGATGCATGATATGCAAGTGCAAGATAAGAAAATTGAAAAATAGATTTGAAAAGAAGAATTTAATTTGATTTTAGAAGAAAGATTTGAGAAGATAGATTTGAAATTGGAAAGTTTTAGAATTTGAAAATTGAGATTTGAAAATAGATTTTTAGAATTGGAAATTGGAAATAGAACATAGAATTGGAAACTTGAAGAAGATTGTAGAATTAGAGATTTGAAAGAAGTTGTAGAATTAGAATTTGAAAAATGCTGTGGAATTTGAAATTTGAAAGAAGTTGTGGAGACCGCACCCATGAGGGTTACCTTTGTATCCTTTTGGAGGAATCAGGTCAGTCGTAGTTCGGACAAGAGTCCGATAGAAGGTATGATTGGAAGAAAGAGATTGAATTGGAAATTGGATTGAAAGATTGAGAGATTGAACTTTGATTGGAAGATTTGAAAAGATTTGATTTTGAAAGACTCGGTTTTAAGAATCCTAGAAAGACTTGAGACTTAGAAAAGAAGGCTTGGATTTGACTTGGAAAGAGTTTAGATTTAACTTGAACACTTAGACTTGGAAGATTAGGAAAGCTTGGAATTTTGGAAAGGTTCGAATTAGGAAAGTTCGAATTAAGAAAATGTTATTTTAGGAAAGTTCTATTTTAGGAAAGTTTTAAATTAGGAAACGTTCATCTTAGGAAGGTTTTGGGTTTAGGAAAGTTTGGAATTTGGAATATTAAACTTAGGAAAGTTTTGAATTTGGAATATTTTGAAATAGTGAAGTTTTGAAAATTGGAAAGTTTAGAAAACAAGGAAGTTTTGAAAATAAGAAAGTTTTGAGTTTAGAAAGTTTTGAAATTTGGAAAGATTTGAAATTTAGAAAGTTTAGGATTTAGAAAGTTTTGAGATTAGGAAAGGTTTGAATTTTGAACAAATTGGAAAACCTAGATTTGGAAAGTTAAGATTTGAAAAGGAGTAGAATTAGGAAAAGGTAAAATTAGGAAAGATGTGGAAGTTAAGTTTTAAAATTTAGGAAAGATTTTTATGTTCAAGTTTTGGAAAACTTAAGATTTAGGAAAGTAGAAGATTAGGAAGGGTTTGAATTAGGAAACATTTAGACTAGGAAGGGTTAAAATTCCTATTTCCTAAAGCAAGGGATTGGATTTTGTTTCTAAAAGAGAAGGTTTAATTTTGTTTCCAAAAATGGAGAATTGGATCTAGTTTCCTAAACGGAAAGATTGGATTTGGTTTCCTAAAGGAAAGATGGGATTTGGTTTCCTAAAAGGAAGATTGGAATTGACAAGGATTTGGAAAGGGAGGTTTTGGAAACCCTAGATTTGGAAAGCTATAGTTTTAACGTAGAAAAGAGGTTTTGGAAATGTGTATAGTTTGGATGTGAAAACAAAAGATTTTGGAAACTTAGGTTTGAAGGCAATTTTGAAAACCATGTTTTTGGAAAAAGAATTAGGGTTTCCTAATTGTGGGTTCTAGGGCTTGACTTGGGCACCAAGAAAAAGGATTTTTGAAAAGTGCGTTTTTGGAAACGAAGATTTTTAGAAGGGAATCCTAGAGAGGAGATTCTAGAAGGAAGATTTTGGAAAGAGTTTTTAGGATAGTGAATTTTGGTAGAAGATTGTTGGAGAGAGTTTTTGGAAAGATTTTTTCTAGAGAGCGTTTTTAGAAAGGAAACCTAGGGAACGTTTTTGGAAAGTGGACTTTGAAGAGAGTGTTTTGGAAAGGGGTTTAAACAGAGAGGTTTTGGGAAATAGTTTTTTGGAGGGAGTTTTTGAAAACAACTTTGGAAAGGAGAGTTTTAGGAAAGTATGTTGAAAAAGAGATTTTTATGAAGTGATTTTTTTTAAAAGAGAGTTTTTAGAAGGTATAAAACATCTCACTTTCCTAAAGCGATTCTAACCACAAGAAGGTTAGAACTACTTTAGGAAAGTGGTTTTGAAAATAATGAGATTTAAAAATATGGACCATGAAAGTTACTTTAAACGTAACACTTTCCTAAAGCAACCCCAGCCATGGAAAAACTAGAATCACCCTAGGATTGTGATTTTGAAAACATGTTTTGAAAAAGGAGATTTTGATATAATTTTAAAAACAAGTTTAATGCAAGTTTTGAAAACGAGTTTAAAAACGGTTTTTGGAAGAATGCAAGGGAATGCTATGCACAATGCAAATTTGGAGTCATGAACATACAAGGCTAAGGCTTTACCACATAATCAAGGGGGCCGAACCCACGTGGTCTCCGGTTAGCCTAAAGGAAAGCCTCCGACACGGTGACTCTCCAATTGTCTAATCCTACACATGGACCGGGAATCCCCTTGTTTCAAGCATGCAAAGAAAGGGGGGGGGGGGGGGGGGGAAGAGATGGGGGATTAAAATAGAGAAAACCCAAGTGGGTTAGGAGAGAGAAGAGAGAGGGGGGTGTGCAGAAACGTAAAACGAAAGCCTACCTTGTGTCTTGTTTATTTTGCGCGCCCTGCTTGTCTTCGGTCTTCATCTTGATCTTTGTCTTCAATCCTCAAGAGTTGTCTTCAATCTTCAAACTTCAGATTGCAGCTCTTTAAGTCTTCAAAGGAGGGTTGGAGGCTAGTGTATAAGTGTATGAGGGTGTATAGGAGTGTATATGAGGCTAGAATTTGTGTATGGAGGCTAGGGTTTGGAAAACCTAGAGAAGCTAGGGTTTTTGAAGTGTTCGAGCTCTGTATATCGAATTTTAGGGTTTTTAGACTGAGTTTGTGGACCCCTTTCACGCTGGAAGAGGTTTTGTATTTATAGAGATGGGATAGACTTGGCGCCTATTGCAGTGGCGCTAGGCCAATTTTTCACTTGGCCAATTCTTGGCTTGGCGCCAGTACTAATGGCGCCAGCTAGTTAGGAAAGTATTTAGGTCGGCAAGCAACGTATCTTTGACTAGATTTGAGCACCTGTACTAGTAACTACCATATAATTTTCAGCCTAGCTTCACTAGGAGTGACTCTGGAAAGTCTGGGAATGATTTGAAGAGGCCGGGAATGACCCGGAAGGCCGGAAAAGAGTAGGAACACTTAAAATAGTGTCTTGGAGGTATTTGACTTGAAAAATAAGAACAAAATGTGTCGGAAGGGTTGACCGGGTCTTTAGGGACAAAACAGTCAATCGGTCTGGAAAGCTACCGGGACGAACTCGGACCGTCCCGGAAGAAGACTTGAGATTTGGAAACATTATTCAAAATGTTCCCAAAGGTTGCCGGTTTGATTCCCCAAGCCGGTGTGGTTGAAAAAGGTGACCGGCCCACTAGGGGCAAAACGGTCATTTCTCACCGAGTTTGCCGGAACTGCCTCGGAATGATCCGAAAGGATAAAGAAAGGTTGAGGACACTATAAAAAGCATTCTTGGGAAGTTACCGGTTTGATACCCAGAGCCGGTGTGGTCAGAAAAGGCGATCAACCCTCTAGGGGCAAAAGGCGATCAACCCTCTAAGGGCAAAATGGTCATTTTGTATCGAGTTTGCCGAAATTGACTCAGAATGATCTGGGAAGGTAGAGGAAGGTCGGGAATACTATAAGAAGTATTCCCGAGAGGTTACCGGTTTGATATCCAAAGCCGGTGTGGTTCCCGGGGCATTTGAATGCCTAGGGGCAAAATGGTCATCTTGACTAGAAAGTCTCAGAAATGGCCCAAGGGGCAGTTTGGTCATTTTTCACCGAAGTGGGCTAGTAGGCACCGGTGTTGACCTGGGTTTTGAGTGTTTCCACCACTCTTACGACGGTCGCGTGATACAGGGGTTTGTTAGCAATTCCCTATATCGACCTGTTTGCGAGTATTTCCACTACTCTGACTGTTGTGATGTTTGCGAGTATTTCCACTACTCTGATGGTTCGCGATCATTCCCAAAACTGCCTGATCTCAGGAAGCTGCTAAAGGGACTTAGCGCTTAAGAAGTCAACTTTCTCGAAAGGCGCGCCTAAACGGACATTTCTGCATTGGCGGGCTAGTAGGCGCCAAAGGTGGACCGTTCTACCATCTAGGGGACTTGGGGTCTTGTCCCGGTCAATAGGTTTAAAGAGACTTACCGTTTCGAAGAGATTCTTTTTGAAAAACGCGCCGGACTGTCTCGAGGAATAAACTGTCTCGATAGAGGGATTGGAATTGAAAAGGGGTCTTATTGTCTTCGGAAAGACATGCCTGATTGGAGTAGATCTACCGTCTCGAGGAATAAACTGTCTTGAGAGAGGCATTGGATTTGGAAAGGGGTCTTACCGTCTTTGGAAAGACGTGCCTGATTTGGAATAGGTTTACGGTCTTGAGGAATCAACTGTCTCGAGAAAGGGATTGGAATTGGAATTGGAAAGGACAATGCCCCTAAGGTCATTTTGCCTCTATTTGGCCTGGCGGGCCCGTGAAGCGATGAACAGACGGGATTTGGACTTAGAGAGTTGGTTTCGATTGGAATACGTCCATATTGACTTGAGTACAAGTCTGGACGGAGCGTAGACTGTTGAGCAGTCAAAAATGGGGTGCTTACACCATTTTTGCCCACTCGGCAATCTTCAGTCCACCCGGACTTACAATCAAATCAATACAAACATATTCAAATCTAAATTAACTTTTCAGACTCAATTCAATCAATCAATCGCTTCGTGGGCTCACTAAACCTAATAGAGGCAAAATGACCAAAATACCCTTGTGACATTGCTTGGTCCAAATCCAATTAGCACGTCTTCTCGAAGATGGTAAGTCTTTATTTCAATCTCAAATCCAATTTCAATTTCGATTCCAATTCTAATCAAATTCAGCACGTCTTTCGAGAAAGTGGATCCCTTAGGCGGCAAGACCATCTAGTCTGGCGTATTTTCCTATAAAACTCTTTGGCACGGTATGTCCAATCAAACTCGTGAACCAGGACAGGACCCAAATCCCCAAGATGGTAAAACGGTCCACCTTTTGCGCCTGCGAGCCCGCAAATAAAGAATGTCTGTTATCGACATTTCTTTCAAGAAAGTTGATTCCTTAAATGATAAATCCACCTAGCAGCTTCTCGAGATCAAGCAATATCCCGAACGAACGCGAACTGTTAGAGTGGTGGAAACACTCACAAATATCGCAACTGTCAGAGTGGCAGAAACACTCGCAAACAGGTCGACATTAGGAATTGCCAACAAACCCCTATGTCACGGGACCTAACTTACCTTTTGGCCATGACACGTTTACCAAAAGATGAGATACCTTTGGAAAACAACTTGTCACAGACCATCAGAGTGGTGAAAACACTCAAAACCCGGGTCAACACCAGTGCCTGCTAGCTCACTCTGGTGAAAAATGACCAAACTGCCCCTTACGCCATTTCTGGCACGCTTCTTGAGAAAGTACCTAAGTCCTCAGGCCGGTAAGTCCACCCTTCCTAGATCATCCCAAAGACGATCTGGCATGTTCAAGTGCTCTCTAGTTGGTTCTAGACCAATTTCGAGACCATCCGATCAAAATAACCATTTTGCCCCTAGGCATCTGAGTGCCTCCGAGAACCACACCGGCTTTAGGTATCAAACCAGTTACCTTTTGAAAATGCTTTTAATAGTATTCTCAATCTTCTAGCACCTTTTAAGAGCATTTCGAGTCGGTTATGGCAAACTTGGTGCAAAATGACCGTTTTTTCCCTAGTGGGCTGGCCACCTTTTCCAACCACACCGGCTCTGGGTATCAAACCAAAATCCTTCTGAAACACTCTAGATAGTGGTTCCAACATTCAAGTCCTCTCATGAGTCATTCTGAGTCCATTCTAGTGGTTTTCCAATCTAGTTGTTCGTTTTGCCCCTAATAGATCAGTTGACCATCCTGACGTTGTTTTTCAAGCCCGTTACCCCCGGGACACTATTTCAAAGGTTTCTACCCATTTTCGGCATTTTATACTATTCTCGCCTTCCAGAACATTTTTGGACCTTCTGAAGTCACTCTTAGTGAAGCCAAGCTAAAAATTGCACGGTAGTCGCTAATACTGGCTCCCAAATCTTTTGCCTATAAAGGGTTGCAAGATACCTTGCTTGCTGACTTAATACATTTCCTAAGTGGCTAGCGCTACAACCCAGAAATTGGCTTGGTGTCATTCCTAGTGGTGCTAGTGGAAAATTTGGCCTAGTACCACTACAACAAGTGCTAGGTCAGTCTTGTATCTGTAAATACAGAGCCTCTCCCTGCGTGAAAATGGTCAGCAATCTAAGTCCAGAAACTCTGTCTCTCTACATATAGATCTCGAACTCTCTCCAAACCCTACCCACCATACACTTAACCCTAACACTTATACACACTCCATACACTCAAACACAAGCCTTCAAAGCCTCCGTTGAAGACTCAAGGTGTTGCTATTTGAAAGCTCTCAAAGATCAAGCAAAACAAAGCAAATAAAAGAAGCAAAACAAGAAGAAAACAAGGTAGGTTTTCTATTATGTTTACGTACTTCCCCCTTTTCTCTTCTTCCTCCTAACCTACTTGGGTTTTCTTCTATTTTAATCCCCTCTCTTCTCCCTCTTCCCCCCCCCCCTCCTCTTTCTTGCATGCTTAGAACAAGGGAATCCCCGATTCATGTGTAGGAAGGATTGTTGAAAATCACCGTGTCGAGGGCTTTCTTTTAATTCAACCTTAAACCATGTGGATTCGGTTCCCTTGATTTTGTAGTGAAACCTAAACCTTGTATGTTCATGACCCTATTTGCATTAGGCATATCATGTTTATACATCTCTTCAAAAGTGTTTTCAAAAGTTGTTTTCAAAGTTTGCATCAAAATCATCTTTTAAAACTCGCATTCAAAATCTTGCTTTCAAACTCACACTCCTTGAGTTATTCTAGCTAATCCATGGTTAGGGTTGCTTTAGAAAAGTGTTATATTCATTGTGACCATCAAGGTTCATATTTTGGGTGTAAACCCTAGTTTTTTTTTTTTCATCAAAACGACAATCTTAAGATGATTCTAACCAATTTAAACTTCCTTTCAGAAACATTCTTTCTAAACACTCTCTTCAAATTTCCTTCCTAAAAACTTTTTGCAAAAAGTCCACTTTCCAAAAAAATCTCTTTATCTTGGAGTCTAAGTCAAGCCCTAGATTTCATGGTTAGGAAACCCTAAGTTTCTTTCCTAAAAACATGACTTCCTCTTTTGCTTTAAATCATAGGTTTCTAAAACTATTTTCTATAACAAATCCTAGATTTTTCAAATCTCTACACTAAATCATAGCTTTCCAAATCCTAAATTTTCAAAATTCAACCTTTCCAATTCCATGTTAAATTCAATATTTTAAATTAGGAAACTAAATCAAATCCTCTAATTTTAGAAACCAAATCAAATTATCTATTTTTGAAAATAAAATCTAATCTTCTATTTTAAAAAACAAAAAATCAAATCTTTCTAAATTCAAACCTTTCCTAAGCCCTAACTTTCCAAATTGTCCCAAGTCAAGTGTTTTCAAATCAAATAAAGTCTCTTTCCAAATTTTTCGTAAATCCAACTTTCCTAAATCAATTTTTCCTAATTTGAACCTTTCCTAAACCCAACTTTCTAAAATCGAGCTTTTTAAATCTAAATCCAATTCTTTCTAATTCAACTACATGTTCCAATCTTAGGTAACTTAAACCCTAGAATACCTAAACCCTAGTTCAACCCTAACCTTAAAGTTAGGACACTTCAACCCTTTTCTAAAACCCCATTCTAAACCAAGATGGTTTTTCGAATTTCAATCTAAGTCAAAAATATTTTCAAGATCTCAATCTTTCCAATTCAAGTCCAAGTTCAATCTTTTCAAATCAAAATTAATTTTAAATCCTCAAGTTTTGTTTTAAATCAAAGTCAATTCTATGTTCAATTTCAAGTCTCTTATTTGAAGTTCAAATCAAACTCCTTTCAAATCAAATCTTTTCAAATCAAACTTTTCAAAACCTAAAAGTGTCTATTTTCAATTGGACTATTGTCTGAACTACGACTGACCTGATTCTCAAAAATGGATACGAAGGCAACCTTCATCGGTGCAGTCATAACTATTTTCAAATTTCCAATTTCGTGACCTTTTTCAAGTTTCCAATCCCACAACCTTTTTCAAACTTTCAATTCCGTGATCTATTTCAAGTTTCTATTTCTAAAATCTCCAATTCTAATTTCTAAAACTTTCTTTCAAACTTCAAAATCTTCTTTTCAAATCTATTTTCAAAATTAAATCAAGTCTTTTCAAATCTACTTTCAAGATCAAATCAAATTTTTGCACTTGCATATCATGCATTATATCAATTTTCTTTCTAAACCTCTTTTCTAAAGTGGACATAATTGGACATTTATTTATCAAATATTCTAAATGAGTGAACTTAGGGTGAATAGACATGTAGGTACCACAAGAGCGGAGTAGGGTGATGACTTAGTGTGTTTTTCCTACATGTAACCAACCTTCGAACCTAGAATCACTGTTTTCAAAGACCAAAAGGGAGTTATTTTTAAAAAAAAGACTTAAAATTTTCCAAAGAGTGCCAAACAACCTATTTTCTTAAAAATCCTCTCTTGAGGAAGTTTTTAAAATCTTTTCAAAAACCCTAGGTGTAATCTTCGGATTGTGCTTAGTTTTAGGTGACCTAACTCACATTAATCAAGTTAGGGGGCGACTCCAAATCTTTTCCAAAAGCCCTTAATCAAATTGATTTCCAATTCAAACTTAGTCGCACTTGTCCTTCTAGTAAGATGAGTTTTAATAGGAGAACATTGTGTTTTTCTCACGTGTCCTTTTTGGGTGTGAAAAAATGGGGCGTGACATCTCACTCCCTTTTTTCCTTGAAGGTTTTAACCTCCATTGAATGGGTAACCCATGCTATCCCGTCCTTCAAGTTGAGTTATTACAAAATGGAGAAGAATCCTTAAAAACAATAATCATCCACAAGAGTATGAGACAAAGGGGATAAATTGAAAACTACCTCCTTTTCATTTCAAATCATGATTGCATGGCATGCAGTGTTTGTTTAAAGAAGATATGCAAAAAGTAGAAAGATGGAAAGAAGATGAACGAATTTTGTGAAAACATCCCTTTCCTTATAGGCCTTTTGGTAAGAACCCCTAATAGGGTTTTGGGATTATGCCAGCCTCCTTGGTGTTCCATTCATCGAATGAATCACCAAATAACGTAAGACAATTGACGGATCTTTGTTGTATTTAGGGAATTGGCGAGAATGGTACCGTTGTTGATCTCCTCTTCCATGATTATATTGACAATGTGATCTCGTTGTTGATTGGTGGGGGTAGCATGAGCTGGGTTCACTCCCTTGATTTCAACGATCTTGGCTTCTATTAGATCTTAGATTTTGTATTTTAGAGATCGACAACTTTTTGTTTTATGGCCTAGTCCACATAAGTGATATGCGTATTTGACTGTTGAGTTGAAAGAGGGTGGTAGAGGTTTACACAGTTGCGTAGCTAGTATTAGGCACAGGTATCCAGCTTTCAGCAAGTCATTGTAAGCATATGTTTGGGTGCAAGCTCGTTGGGTAAAGGGTCGATTCTGCCCTCTTGGTCTTTTAGGTCTAGCATACGACGAAGCCCAAACTAACGCGAAAGTAGGTACCCTGGGTGTCGCTGGTGTAGATGGTTGCAAGGGCAGTGGGTCAAATTCTTTAGTAATGATTCCTTCCAAGTTCCTAGCTTGGGGGTCATTAAGACTTTAGATCTTGTGCTTTAAGGTGTGGCAACTTCTCTGTCAATGATGGGCTTAGGAGGCACCATAACCAAGCGCCCAGATTCAAAAAGTTTTCAGTAAGCCGTATCTCAAGAGCATTTGGTCGAGATGAAGTTTTGACTTTCTGTTTTTCCCTTCTCTTGAGAAAGAATATACCTGACTTCAACTTATGTCTGATTTGGATCTTATGGGGGGTTGGTAAGAGGTTGAGGGTTGAGTAGTGTGGCAACATGGAGTCGAGGTTGTGGCTGGGTGATGATATCCTGGCGAGAGGTAGACTTTTCTTATTTTCCATATAGGTCCTTTTTATGTGGAATAGAGATCATGGTCTCTAGTTTCATCATCATCTTTTCGAGTTCTGCTTGTTCCTCTAATATTCGGGTTTACCCCTACCTGAGTGATTGATTGGGTGGCAATGAGAATGAGGTTGAGGGCATTATTGAAGAGGGCCTTTTGGACACCATTGCCCGCATTAGCTTGAGCATTTCATCTGTTTTGCTTTTCATCTCATTGATCTTCTCGCGAGTGACTGGGGAGGTCTCATCAGGGTTAGCCGCCACTAGCAAAGCTCTTTGCCAGATGACAATTGATTCCCTAGGTGGATGTTAATCTTTCTAGTGAGCAATGATGTCCTTCTATGGTGTAAGCTCTGTGAAGGAAAAAGAAAGAAGAAGAAAAACAAGGACCCAAGCCACCAGTTAGTGTTTGATATTTGGAAAGCTTTATACAATGCATGTCTTAACAAGATGTCCTTACTTTGATAGGGAGTTTGAACATGATGTATCCAGCTCACTTCTTAGAGATAGGGGGTTTTCCCCTATATCCAAATACTTTACCGTCGATTGGGAATATACATCCATTCATACATTCATTCATAAGAAATAGAAAGGTGCATTGAGCTTTGAGTTTAAAATATAAGATAATAGAAGTACATTTTAATATGGGAAGAGAGAACATTTTCCTTGGGACTTCTGCCTATCTACTTTTACATTAGACATCCTAAACTACTCTTGAGTCTTTAGATTCACCTTTTTCGGTTTTGATGTTGAGGAGGTCTTTAAGAGACCTTGCTTTTTGGTTAACTCTTGTCTTCTTGGTATCCTGTCTCCATGAGCAGAGAGAGATTGGGGCCCCTCTCTATAAGGTGACTTAAAAGGCATGCCATAAGTCCTTAGGGTTGCATGGGAACCCTTAGAATTTTGGTAGGTTTTATGTACGAGAGAGTGGGCTTGGTGTCACTCTCTATCGGTTGATCTTATGCATAAAGATGCAGTGACTTGAGTAACTTTGAAACTCCTGTCTTAAGATGAGGTATTGAATGTATGTACATGTATGCAAAGAGTATAGAGAGAGAGGATGCAATAATAAAGTAAATATGTATGCATGATCATTACACAAGCATTATAACAGCAAGAATATGTAAGAATAAAGGAAAGTAAAATGATCGCCCTTTCCTCCATGGTTTTGAAATCGACGTGCGTGTCTTAAGTCCGACAGAGGTTTGCCTATGCATAGGTTTCTACATGAGCATGAGGTTGAGGGTTTACTAATGCTTCCTAAGAAGACTCAATTCTCAGATCTTCAAACCTAGGCCCACTCTCCAAGGTGGTGCCATTATCGGTTGGTGATTCGAACCAGGAAACTATCAAGAGGTCGTAGGCCAAGAAACTGACACAGCATCCACTCACAACTAATATATTGTTCCATTTTCTAACTAGAAGGGTAGTAACTAGGAAATAATACAAATATACAAATGCGAGTGCACGTGCAGTGTGTGTGTGAAATTTTGAAAATCAAAAGAAATGACCCAACAACTCTCATTCATCCTGTCCATTCCATTCTGTCATTCATGGCAATTTGTATAGAAAATAAAAATAAATCTAAACAGGGTCCACCTAATGAAAAACTTAATGCAAGTTAGAATGATTGAATATGAATTGAATGCAAGTGATGGCATATTTTTGGAAAGTTTGATTTTGACAAATTGGAAGTCGATATAATTAGACTAATTAATAGAAGATTCTAGATGAGTAAATGGTAAAGAGACATGATAATGGCCTAACCCTCTAAGCATCCCCATTCCCAGTTTTTTACACCATTGAGATGATATGTAGGAAACACACATTACTATATCGTTAGAACTCATCCTCCTAGATGGATGAGTGGGACTAGGTTTGAACTGGAGATTGATTTGAATAAGGACTTTTAGAAAAGATTTGGAATCGCTACCTAATTGTGTTAAGGTGCGTTAGATTTTGAAAAAGGGAATCGGGATTTTGAAAAAGGTTATGAAAATTGAAAACTTGAAAAAGGTTGTGATCGTACCCATGAGGGTTGCCTACGTATCCCTTTATTGGGAATCAGGTCAGTCATAGTTCAAACTCGGGGTTCGATTGAATAGACACTTTGGGATCTTGTTTGATTTGAAAGACACTTTGAGCCCTTTGGAAATTTTGACTTGAAAAGGGTTTAATTTGAACTTGATTTGAAGATTAAAAATTAAACTTTGATTTGAAATCAAACTTTGAAGTAGAAATTGGACTTCTTTTGGAAAGCTTGAATTGAATTTTGAAATCATTTTGACTTGAATTGGGGTTCGAAAACTATCTCGATTTAGACTAAAAATTTAGAAAATAGTTGAGCTTCCTAACTTAGGGTTAGGGTTGAACTAGGACTTAGGCCTCTTAGGGCTTAGGCCTCTTAGGACTTAGGTAATCTAGGGTTGAAGCATGCAATTGAATTGGAAAGATTAGATTTAAAATTGAAAAGTTTGATTTTAGGAAAATTTTATTTTAAGAAAGATTGGAAAAGGTTTTGATTTGATTTAGAAATATTTTTTTTTGAAAAACTTGTAAAGTTCGAATTTGGAAGGTTTGAACTTAGGAAAGCTTTGAATTAGAAAGGTTCCAAATTAGGAAAATTGTATTTTAAAAAAGTTTTCATTTTAGGAAATACTTGATTTTGGAAGGATTTGATTTAGGAAAGATTTGAATTAAGAAAATTTTGAATTGGAAATTTGAAAAGTTCGAATTTGGAAAGGTCTGATTTAGGAAAAATTGAACTTCGAAAAATGAGTTTGAAAAGATTTGACCAAGGTTTGAGATAGCTTGGGGATCCAACAATCCTAGGACCTAGAATTTATGCACTGTATTTGAATTGGAAAGAATGGATTTCAATTGCAAAGGAAAAGTTTTGAAAAATGAAGGTTTTGAAATTAGGAAAGATTTAGCTTTCGAAGAGATTTGATTTTGGAAAGTTTTGAATTTAAAAATATTTGAACTTAGAACGATTTGAAAGTTTGAAATTAGAAAAGATTTAATTGCTATTTCCTAAAATAGAAAATTGAATTTTATTTCCAAGAAAAGAAGATTTTATTTTGTTTCCAAAATTGAAAGATTTGATTTGGTTTCTCATTTGGACAAGATTTGATTTGACTTGAAATTGAAAATTTTTAATTCTGAAAATCTATCTTTTGGAATTAGGAAATCTATAATTTTATGTTGAACTTGAATTTGGAAATATGAGATTTTATGTGGAAAATAGTTTTGAAAATTTATAAATGAAAGTAGAGAGACATGATTCTATGGAAAGAAGCTAGGGTTTCCTAACAATGGGTTTTAGGGTTTTGACTTAGACTTAAAAAAAAAAAGTTTTTGAAAAGCAAATCTTTGAAAAGAAGTTTAGAAACTGGATTGACAAAACAATTTTAGAAAGGCTAGAATATTGGCTTCTGGAAATCTCTTGAATATCTCACTATCCTAAAATGATTCTAATCATAAAAAGACTTAAACCATTCTAAGGTTTTGATTTTGAAAACAACTAGGGCTTGAAATATGGACCTTAATGATCACATTGAATGTAACACTTTCCTAAAGCAACCCTAATCATGGAATGACTAGAATCACTTTAGAATTGTGATTTCTTGAAAATAATTTAGGGTTTGAACCCAAACTTTAGACCTTGATGATCACATTGAATGTAAGATTTTCTAAAAACAACCCTAACCTTGGAATGGTTATAATCATCTTAAGGTTGTGGTTTTGAAAATAAGTTTGAAAAAGGTTTTGAATGCAAGTTTTAAAAGATAACTTTGAATGTGAAATTGAATGCAATGCATGGATACAATAACTACAATGCAATAGGGTCATGAACATACAAGGTTAGGCTTCACCACATAACCAAGGGGGCCGAACCCATACCATCTTAGGTTGAACTTGAAGAAAGCCCCTGATACGTGTCGTGCCCTAATTTTTTGCACTCAAGGAAAATATGCACAAGTAAGAAAAACACAGTACTCTCTCGTTAGAACTCATCCTCCTAGAGGAACGGGTGCGACTAGGTTTGAATTTGAGATTGATTTGATTACGAGCTTTTGGAAAAAGTTTGGAGTCGCCACCTAACTTGATTAAGGCGAGTTAGGTCACCTAAAATTAAGCACAATCCGAAGATTACACTTAGGGTTTTTTTTTTAAAAGGTTTTGAAAACTTTCTCAAGAGAGGGTTTTTAAGAAAATAGGTTGTTTGGTAACCTTTGGAAAGATTTAAGCTTTTTTTGAAAATAACTTCATGTTGGTCTTCAAAAATAGTGATCTAGGTTTGAAGATTGGTTACGTGTAGGGAAGATGCACTAAGCCATCACCCTACCCCGCCCTTGTGGTACCTACATGTCTATTCACCCTAGGTTCACTCATTTGGAATCTTTGATTAATAAATGTCCAATACTATCAATTTTAGAAAAGAACTATATGATGCATGTTACGTAAGTGCAAGAAAAATATTTGATTTTGAAAATAGAATTGAAAAGACTTGATTTGAAATTGAAAAGAGGTTTTAGAAATTGAAAATTGGAAATAGATTATGGAATTGAAGACTTGAAAAAGAATTTTAGAATTAGAAACTTGAAATAGATTATAGAATTTGAAATTTGAAAAAGGTTGTGAAAATAGAAGCTTGAAAAAGGTTATGACCGCACCCATGAGAGTTGCCTACGTATCTCTTTGTCGGGAATCAAGTCAGTCATAATTCGGACAAGAGTTCGATTGAAAATATACACTTTGAAGTTTTTGAAAAGTTTGATTTGAAAATATTTAAGTAAAAAAGAGTTTGATTTGAAAAAGGAGTAGATTTGAACTTGGAATAGAAGATTTAGAATTGAAATTTGGATTTAGAATTGATCGTAGAATTGACTTTGATTTGAAAAAATGAAACTTAGAAGAAGAACTTGGACTAGATTTGGAAAGATTGAGATTTGAAAACATCTTTGACTTAGGAAACCTATGATTTGAAGCAAAAGAGGAAGTCATGTCATTTAGGAAAGAGAATTAGGGTTTCTGTAACGATCCAGTTACTCGAACCATTAATAAAGAAAATAACTAACTTCCAATAAGATTTAACCATGCTACAACCCCAAATGCACCACTATAAGTGGCTCCAAATTTAATCCTTGAGATAAAATTACAACTTCAAATAACTCACAAAAATAATAATAATTCTTCCTTGGCTCCAAGATACATAACTCTCAACAATAATGTCTCCAAAATAAATATGGATATTCATAAGCTCAAAATAATGCTCCACTAGCACCTTATATGCTTCTACCTAAAAAATAAAATTTAACCAGGAAGTATACAATACGACAAAGTACAATGAAGCTCAGCGAATAAATCAGTTCAGCCGATGAGATTAAAAATAATAATTATTATTACTATCAGGAGCCAACCAAAATTCACGCTGGTATAATAATCTAATATTTTTATTGGGCCCAATATCTGGCCCTTTTCAGTACCATGTCAAATGCCACTCGTGTCACGTAACAATTTCAAAGTCCATAACCAATACCCCGTAGGGTCACCATTCCATAACCAATTTCTAACAATAGGCTAACAGGTGCATTTGTACAAATACTAATTAGTTCCATGGTACATCAGCCAAAACATAACCCACCAATTTTTATTTAAAAATATTTTACCAATGAAATAACGAACACAATAATCAAGGATGTGTCGAAAGAAATTTAATAGATCCAACAATAAATGTAATCGGGGAATTATACAATGAGTATGAATATTCAACAAGAATACAACTCAGGAATAATAGAAATAAACTCTTTGCATAGAGATTTCAACAGAAGCATATTGTATACAACCCGGTTACCTCAAGTGTATTTCACAACCTTTGCCGAGATCACCACTGTTCTTCAAATAATTTTACATAACCTAAAACCAAAGTAAATAAATATTTCCCACAATTCCCTTTTCCTTTCCTTCTATTTTTTCCCTTTCTTCCTTCTTTCCTTTCCTCCCTTTTTCTTCCTCTCCCTCATGGCTCTCTCTTCTCACTGTTTTCTTTGCAGCTACTTGGTAGCCCCCCCATTTATTCTTATGCTCTTGTTTGATAAGAGCATTTGGTGAGAGATTCATGGCCGAATGGCCCCCCTTATATAGTCATATGAATTGCCTTAGGCATTAGACACGTCCATCACTACTTGTTGGATTGCATGGGAAGAATTCTAATGAGTTGACACATCATGAGACACTTGCTAAGTCCAAGTGATGAGACACTTAATAATTGACACTTGCTAGTGTGCATGAGCAAATATTTATTACCTTGACACCCATGCAATAGTGGAGCAATCATCCCTCACGGATTCTCTTTAGCCAGCCATTACATTCTTTTATTTGATATGCTATTATCTTGCAAGAACTAATACTAGCTTGATAAATCAATTTCTCCCACAAATGAAACTATAATTTATGTCTAAGCTAATCTTAAATACCATTAAATGAATGCATATATTACGGACTAAGTTACACATAGTCCTAAACATAGTCATCCCTCCGAACATTTATTCTAGTAAACTACCATGGGTCTAATGATAAATAATTTAAAATCGCCTCAAAATTTTGGGGTCGTTCTTTCTCCTAACTCTCTCGACCATTCTCTCTTATCCAAACAAGCTTCCTATCATTTTGGTTCTTGCACTAACACGTATTAGATGTCTTCAATTGACACCTCAAGGTTACATGTAACGTGTGAAAAAAATTGTAATATATTAAAGTAACATTTTCCTAATAAAATTCTAATTTATTTATCTCTTAAACTCTCCAAATTTTAAAGTCTTACTTTTGACTTTTGATTTATTCCTTTCAACTAAATAAATATTAGTCTTTAAAATATTTTAATCCCTGCAAATAGTACCTAATATTATTATTACCCACAAAATTATTACAAATCTTAAATGAAAATTTTTAAAATCTTAAAAATATTGCCATGCATTACAGTTTCCTAACCATGGAATCTAGGGCTTGACTTGGACTCTAAGAAAGAGAGTTTTGGAAAGTAGATCTTTTGAAGAGAGTTTCTAGGAAGAAAACTTGAAGAGAGTTTTTAGAAAGTGAACTTTTGAACAAAGCTTTTAGAAAGGAGTTTGAAAAGAGTTTTTTGGAAAATAGATTTTTGAAAGGAGTTTTGAAAATGTTTTTGAAAAGCAATTTGGGAAGGAGTTTGAATATGGACTTTTTGAAAACCCTTTGAATATCTCATTTTCCTAAAACAATTCTAACCATGAAGAGATTAGAACCATTCTAAGTTAGTGGTTTTGAAAACAACATGAATTTGAAATATGGACCAATATGATCTCATTGAATATCACACTTTCCTAAAACAACCCTAACCATGGAATGGCTAGAATCATCTTAAGGTTGTGGTTTTGATGAAAAACATTCTAGGGTTTATACCCAAAATATGGATCTTTGTCGCGCCCAGATTTTTCGCACTTGAGTAATACACACACAAGCGAGAAAAACACTGTACTCTCTCCTTAGAACTCACACTCCTAGAAGAATGAGTGCGACTATGTTTCAATTGAAAATTGGTTTGAATAAAGGGCTTTTGAAAAAAGTTTGGAGTCACCACCTAACTTGATTAAGGTGAGTTAGGTCACCCAAAACTAAGCGCAATTCGAATATTACACTTAGGGTTTTTGAAAATGATTTTGAAAATACTACCTCAAGAGAGGGTTTTTAAGAAAATAGGTTGTTTGGCAACCTTTGAAAAATATTTAAGCCCTTTTTGAAAACAGTGATCCTAAGTTCGAAGGTTGGTTACGTGTGGGAAAGATGCACTAAGCCATCACCTTACCCCGCCCTTGCAGTACCTACATGTCTATTTACTCTAGATTCACCTATGAGAGTCTTCAACTAACAAATGTTCAATCCTATCCACTTTAGAAAAAGAATGTTTAAAAAGACATGATGCATGATATGCAAGTGCAAGAAAAGAGAGTTGGAAAATAGATTTGGAAAAGAAGAATTGAAGAGAAATTGATTTGATTTTAGAAAAGAGATTTGAAAAGATAGATTTGAAATTGGGAGGCATAGAAATTGGAAATAGAGATTTGAAAATAGAAATTTAGAATTGGAAGTTAAAAAAAAGTTGTGGAATTCGAGACTTGAAAAAAGGTTGTGGAATGGGAGACTTGAAAAAGGTTGTGGAAATAGAAATTTGAAAAAGGTTGTGACAGCACCCATAAGGGTTGGCTACGTATCCTTTTTGAGGAATCAGGTCAGTCGTAGTTCGAACAAGAGTTCGATAGAAAATAGAATGTTTGATTAGAAAGAGAGATTTTGATTTGAAGAAGGATTTGATTTGAACTTAGAATAGAGGATTGAAATTTAGAATTTAGAATTGAAAAGATTGGACTTTGATTTGGAAAGATAGAAGTTGGAGGAAAGATTTGGACTCGTTTTGGAAAGATTGAGGTTTAGGAAACCTAGACTTAGGAAAGACAAAATTTAGAAAGGACTTGAAATTAAGAAAGACTTGACTCGAATGTTGGACTTGGAAGATTAGGAAAGTTGAAATTAGGAAAGGTTCGAATTGGGAAAGGTTCAAATTAGGAAAGTTTCATTTAAAGAAAGTTTTGGTTTAGGAAATATTCATTTTAGGAAAAGGTTTCGATTTAGGAAAGGCTTCAACTTGGGAAAGGTTTCGAATTAGGAAAGTTTTCGAATTAGGAAAGGTTTCGAAATAGGAAAGGTTTCATTCTAAGAAAGTATTGAAATTGGAAAGTTTTGAATTTGGAATGTTTTGAAATAAGAAAGTTTTGAAAGTAAGAAAGTTTTGAGTTTAGAAAGTTTCGAATTTAGAAAGTTTTAGATTTGGAAAGATTTGAAGCTTAGGGAAGTTTAGAATTTTAGAAAGATTCAAAGTTTGAATTTTAGAAATTCTTAAAATTAGGAAAGGTTTAAGTTTAAGAATGGTCTGAAAACTTAGATTTGAAAAGTTAAGATTTGGAAAGGGATGGAATTAAGAAAGGTTTGAAAGCTTAAAGTTTAAGGAAAGATTTAAAAGTTTAAGTTTAGGAAACTTAAGATTTAGGAAAGTACTAGATTAAAAAGGAGTTGAATTAGGAAAGATTTGGGTTTGGAAGGATTGAGATTCCTATTTCCTAAAACAAGGGATTGGATTTGATTTCCAAAAAGAGATGTGTTGATTTTGTTTCTAAAAACGGAGGATCGGATCTAGTTTCCTAAAGGGAAGATTGGATTTGGCTTCCTAAAGGGGAGATTGGATTTGGCATGAATTTGGAAAGATGGAGTTTTAGAAACCCTAGATTCTAAAAGCTATAGTTTTGACGTAGAAAAGGGGTTTTGGAAATATATATAGTTTTGATGTAGAAAACAAGAGGTTTTGGAAACCTAGGTTTTCAGGCCAAAATAAAGAATTGGAAATTATGTTTTTGGGGAGGAAAATTAGGGTTTCCTAATTGTTGGCTCTAGGGCTTAACTTAGGCTCTAAGGAAAGAGTTTTTGGAAAGTGAATTTTTAGAAAGGAAGATTTTCGGAAGAAAATCCTTGAGAAGAGTTTCTAAAAGGGGAGTTTTGAAGAGAGAATTTTTGAAAAGATTTTTGGAAGGAGATTGTTACAAAGAATTTTTAGGAAAGAGGTTTAGGAAAGAGATTTTTGGGAAGAGTTGTTTAGGAAGGAAACGTAAGGAGCGTTTTTGGATAGTGAACTTTGGGGAAAACGTTTTTGGAAAGGAGCTTTTAGGAAGATGTTTTTGGAAAGAGATTGTTGGAAAGGAGTTTTTGAAAAATAATTTTAGAAAGAAGATTGTAGAGAGTTTTCTAAGAAGGAAACCTATGGAGTGTTTTTAGGAAAGGAATTTTGAAGAGAGCGTTTTGGAAAGGAGTTGAAAAGGAAGTTTTGAAAATAGATTTTTGGAGGGAGTTTTTAGAAAACAATTTTGGAAAGGAGATTGGGGAGAGTTGTTGGAGAAGAGGTTTTTAGAAAGCTTATAAAAATATCGCACTTTCCTAAAGCGATTCTAACCATAAGAAGGTTAGAACCACTTTAATATAGTGGTTTTGAAAACAACAAAAGTTTTGAAAATATGGACCATATTGGCCACTTTGAATGTAACACTTTCCTAAAGCAACCCTAGCCATAGAAAGGCTAAAATCACCTTAGGATTGTGATTTTGAAAACAAGTTTTGAAAAAGAAGATTTTGATGCAATTTTGAAAGCGATGTTAATGCAAGTTTTGAAAACGAGTTTGAAAACAAGTTTAGAAGAATGCAAGATCATGATATGCACAATGCAAGTTGGGGTCGTGAACATATAAGGTTAAAGGCTTCACCACATAATCAAGGGGGCCGAACCCACGTGGTCTCCGGTTAGACTAAAAGAAAGCCCCTGACACGGTGACTCTCCAATAGCCTAATTTTACACATGGACCGGGAATTCCCTAGAGCATGCAAAGAGAGAGGGGGGGGGGGGGAAGATGGGGGATTAAAATAGAAGAAAACCCAAGTGGGTTAGGAGAGAGAAGAAAGGAGGAAGATGCGTAAACGTAAATAAGAAGCCTACCTTGTGTCTTCTTTATTTTGCTTAGCTTTGCGCACCTTGCTTTGCTTGTCTTGCTTCGATCTTCACTTCAATCTTCAAGAGTTTGTATTCAATCTTCAAAGCTTCAAATTGCAGCACTTCAAGTCTTCAAAGGAGGCTTTGGAGGCTAGTGTATGAGTGTATAGAAGTGCATGTGAGTGTATAGGAGGCTAGGGTTTGTGTATGGAGGCTAGGGCTTAAAAAGCCTAAGGAGACTAGGGTTTAGAGAGGCTATGAGCTCTGTATATCAAAAAGTAGGGTTTTTAGACTGAGTTTGCGGACCTCTTTCACGCTGGAGGAGGCTCTGTATTTCTAGAGAATAGAATCACCTGGCGCCTGTTGCAGTGGCGCTAGGGAAAATTTCCTCTTGCCAGGCCATTTTTTGGCTTGGCGCCACTAGTAGTGGCACTAGCAACTTAGGAAGGTTCATTAAGTTAGTAAGCAACGTATCTTTGGAAGATTTGGGCGCTTGTACTAGTGAGTACCATGCAATTTTTAGCCTAGCTTCACTAGGTGTGACTTCAGAAAGCCCGGGAAGGACTTAAAGGACTGGGAATGGCTCAGAAGGCCAGAAAAGGACATGAACACTTAAAACAGTATTCTAGAGGTAGTAGACTTGAAAAAGGATGACAAGATTTGTCGGAAGGGCTGACCGAGCCGTTAGGGGCAAAACGGTCAACCGGGCCGGGAAGCTGCCAGGACAGACTCAAAATATCCTGGAAGAAGACTCGAGATTTGAAAATATTATTTAGAATGTTCCCAAGAGGCTACCGGTTTGATACCCATAGTCGGTGTGGTCGAAAAAGGCGACTGGCCCACTAGGGGCAAAACGGTCATTTTACACTAGGTTTGCCGGAATTGACTCGGAATGATCCGGAAAGATAAAGAAAGGTCAGGAATACTATAAAGTGCATTCTCGGGAGGTTACCGATTTGATACCCAGAGCCGATGTGGTCAGAAAAAGGCGACCGACCCACTAGGGGCAAAATGGTCATTTTACATTGGGTTTCCTGGAACTGAGTCGGAATGATCTGGAAAGATAATAGAAGGTTGAGAACACTATAAGAATCATTCTCGGGAGGTTACCGGTTTGATACGCAGAGCCGGTGTGGTCCCTGGGGCATTCGGATGCCTAGGGGCAAAATGGTCATCTTGACCGGAAAGTCTCAGAATTGGCCCGAAACTAACTAGAAGGCACCTAATCATGTCAGATCGTCTCTAAGACGATCTTGGAAGGGTTGGACTTACCATTCTGAGGACTCAGGTGTGTTCTCGAGAAACATGCAGAAAAATGGCCTTAGGGGCAGTTTGGTCATTTTTCACTATTGGGGACTACAGAATTTCCCACGACCTGGCTATAGTGTATACGCATACTACCAAAAATTCTGATCTAATTAGCATAGCCTAATCTACGTGATTAGAATCATGCCTTCGAGATCTCTCTTGTTTGATCCCGAATAACAAGAATTAGCACTAAGCACGAAGCAACTGCTCGAACTCAACCTTCGGACTTTTGCTGTATTCCTCGTACACGCCTTGCTCTACAGAGAGTGGGCTCGCAGCTGCTGGGTTTTCTCTTCCTCTCAAAAACGTGTATCTCTCAATTATGTGCAGAGTGTGTAACCCTAGCAGCTCTTTGAGCGCGTATATATAGAGGCTACAACAGGTACCATAGGATTAGTATAACTAGGGCCTCTTACACAAATAAGGACTCCTAATCCAACCAGGATTAATTCTTATTTACGTAAATTATAATTTATACCACTAACGAATTATAATTGCACTCCTTGTTATACTAGAAATTATATTTCGAGTTCCATATTGTTAAATGCTTATTTATCTCCCCATGTTAAGATTACGGGTACCCGTCTATTAAATTAAATTACTGACAATTAAATTTAATAAATTTATTTAATTCCTTGAGACCTTCAACTTAACTTATTTGATATGTCGGATTCATAATCCACCTGCAGGGTTTGACATAATCAAAACTTATAAGCTTCCTCAAGAGGGTATCATCAATCCCTATACAGGGACGTGGATTCCATCAATAATAAATATTCACCATACACGTAATGTTATTATCCAACTCACTGAGTTTATTGACTGACAAAGAATCTCACTCTTCTGTGAATTAAAATAATAAGTACTACATGCACGTGTCTATTTATTATATTAGGATTAAGTGCATAAGCACTTATAATAATCATGAGGTATTAATTATTTTATATAGTCAGTATAAAAACAATTACCTCAACACGGTCATGTTCAATACACACCAAGTGTACTAGTGCAAAGAGTTGGAACTATACCGTTCCCCAAAGTCAAGACAGACCTATTATAACCTTGTACTATAGTCCTACTGATGGTGTGTCCATTTCCATCTAAAACTGTGAACGATAAACTTATATTTCATAAGAACCGATGATCTGATCTTCTGTGTGTAAGTTATACTCTACACACCAAATCATCTGCTATATAGAATAAAAGACACACATGCATAATTATTAAATAAATAACGCAATGCAAACATTTCTCACACAGATTCTCATTAAAATAGAATAACTAATTTATTAATAAATACTAAAGCCATTACACAAAGCATGTCTTTTAGTATAAATTCCCAACATCCACCACTCTAACGGCGGTCTCGTGATATAGGGGTTTGTTGGCAATTTCCTATATCGACTTGCTTCTGAGTATTTCTGCTACTCTGACGGTTGCGATGTTTACGAGTACTTCTGCTACTTTGACGATTCGCGATCATTCTCGATACTGCTTGATCTTAGGAAGCTACTAAAGGGACTTAGCGCCTGAGAAGTCAACTTTCTCAAAAGGCGTGTCAAAACAGACATTTCTGCATTAGCTAGCTAGCAGGCGCCAAAGGTGGACCGTTGTACCATCTAGGCGACTTGGGGTCTTATCCCGGTCGACAGATTTAAAGGAACTTTCCGTTCTGAACAGACTTTCTTCGAAAAACGTGGCGGATAGGATAAACTTACCGTCTCAAGGAATCAACCTTCTCGAGAGAGGGATTGGAATTGGAATTGGAAAAGGAATTGGAAAGGGGTCTTACCGTCTTTAGAACAACGTGCCTATTAGAATTGGAAAGGGGACTTACCGTCTCCGGAAAGACGTGCCTACGAGATCAGACCAAACAACGCCCACAAGGGCATTTTGGTCATTTTGTTTCTATGTGGGCTTGGTGGGCCCACAAAGCGATGGATAGACGAGATTAGACTTGAAAAGTTGATTTGATTCAGAATATGTCCACATTGACTTGAATACAAGTTTGCACAGACTGTAGACTGCCAAGCGGTAAAAAAATGGGGTGCTTACAGCTGCCCCTCTTTTTCTGTCTGTGCTTGTCGAAAACAGAAAACGATAAAGTAAGAGTCCCATGTTGACCGCGAGGTGGTGGGAGGAACGAACTTTGGAAATTTTTTGACAATAGGGGCTCGAAAATGGATATTGGGCCCAAAAGGCCTTTGAAAACGAGTTTTGGCGGGGAAAAGGGCAAAACTGCCTAGAACTTGGAAACTGGCACCACTAGCAGTGGCGCCAGGCTTAGAAATAAAACCAGAAACAATTCTGGTTCGACGTTGCTGTGGGTTTCGAAAGTTTTTCATAAAACTGAGAGACATTGCAAAGCAGCCGACTTGGACATTGAAGGAGCACCTCTTGGAGACCACGGGTGATTGCCGGAAGGATGCAACGTTGCCGGAAAAGTCACCGGAAGAGAAGATTTCGTCAGAGAACTCAAAAAAGTGAGTTTCAAATTTTTATTGATTGTGATGTTTAGAATTTCGTTTGAACCATGTGAATAGTAGAAATTGATATTTTGATATGTTTTGAATATTATGGTGATGTTATTTTTGCATTTTGGTGCTTGTTTGATTGAATTTGAGTGATTTTACGTGATTATGTGAAAATAATTTTCTGCAGGAATTGGGAGTTTGTTCCTGCAGGCTTGGGCATTGGGTTTTCTGGCTAGATTTTATGTCATGTGCCTTAGAAAAATATGTTTAACAACTGTGCGACGTTTCGTGATTTTTTTGAAAACTTGGTGAATTTTTTATTTTTGAAAAATAGGAAAATACTTAGAAAATTAGGAAAATTGGAAAACTTAAGAAACTGATGAGATTTTTAGAGTTTAAAATTTTGAAAAATGTAGGAAATTTAAGAAAACATTTGAAATGATTTTGAAGAATTTTAGGACATTTTTGAAAAGCATTGATTTATTGGAAAAAATAGAACATGTTTTTTGAAAATTTCAAAAAATTTAGAAAGTGTGCGGGGGTGCTGATGTTATGTGATTGTAACGTTGTGAAGTGCACAATTTGTGCTTTGTGTTGATGTCATGGGTGTTGTGGGACTCTGTCAAAATTTTTAGAAATCGGGAAAAGAGTTGGAAAAGGACAGAAAACCCTTTGAAGTTGGAAAATCAATAGGTGTAGGAAATTTATTTTGACTTATCATTTGAAATCTTTTTATTATTTATTTATTTATATATTTATTTTTTTTGGGTTAGTTGTTTATTTTATTTTTTTATTATTTTTTTAACTACATGTACGGTATATTAAGACCTCTTACCTTGGCTTACCTTTTCAGGATGGTAGATGCGGGTGATGATGGTTCTGAGAGGAGAAGCTGCTTTGGGAAGGCGGCTCGAACAGATTCTGTTGGTAGCTCCAGTCGATCCGGAGGTAGTCACAAATCAGCTAGCAGGGCATTTTCTATCCAGAAGGGAAGGGGGGGAGTAGGCCTCCAGTTGACCTCTTCACTCCAGTTGAGCTAGCCTTCGAGGATGAGATGGACGCCGAGATTTTTCACTTTTGACTTTTAGGATGGCCGACATTATTTTGAGTTAACTACAGGTTTAGTATGACGGGTATCCTCCAGATGAACAAGACATTTTTCATCGGTTCTTTGGTTGCATGGCTTCTCTCCTATTAGCGCAGCTTGTTTTCTGGCAGTGGTTCCCTTTGGCCACCTGACCCGTCTTTCTTGGGGAATGTGAGCTTGCCCCTAGTCTCCATGAGTATGGCTTCCTCCTAGGTCTTCGGGATGGTTCAGCTGACATTATGGGACCTACTTTTCCTAATGGCTGCGTCGCGATTGTCTCTTCTCAGCTTAGGCTTCATTGTGCGGCCTTTTCTTCTGATCTGCTGCCCCAGTTTCCTCATGTCCCGGTGAAGTTATTGTTTCTCTCATTTTAAGCTTGCGACAGATAGGGGACTGTCATACTTCTCAAGATTGGTCCATTTCTCCGTGGTAGCCCTAGCTCTGCGTCTCCTAAACTTGTTGATGTTTCCACCGGGGGGAATGACTTGGTCGACTATCGGTTATGTGCACTGCTTGTCAAGATTCGTGAGGGGCATTCCCATGCTCCTGTGGTTGTGGGAGAGACCTTCGTTAGCCTTACCAAACTCCAGTCGAGGGTCAATGCTCATTTTCGGGGATATGCTTCATTATTTCAGCTTTAAGCGATCAGACACTTATCCGTTACTCCCCTTTTTCAGCACACATGGTATCTTGAGTTAGGAGTCATTTGATTGGGGAGGTCAAGGGTGGGTCATTGCCCCATTCTCTATTTTTTGTCGGTCATGAAAATTTGAGCTTTCTGAGGAGTGTAACGGTGCTGTAGATGTCTGAGTGGTGGCTTTAGCTCCTTTTTGCATTTTATCTTGTTCCCTGTTTCTTATTTGAGGGAGAGGGAAAGACATAGAGTTAGTTTTTATACAAAAACAGTTTACTTATGCTAGTTCTAAAGATGTATAGGTAAAGGGGTGAATGCATGTTATACCCCTTTTTTATTTTTATGAATGCACATTGAATTAGATGTATAACTTATTTTGCATGTCCTACTTTATATATATATATATATATATTTATGAATGCATAGGTTCATACAGAAATGGAGTTTAATGCATGCTATACTTTTTGGATGAATGTACATACAGGAATGGAATTGGATGCTTGTTATGCTTTTGATGAATTTATGAATAGATAGAAATGACGCATGGATTTAAATGAATGTACAGATGTTACTTGCCAGGGATGCATTAGTACTACATGTATATAAGATATTTACAAAGGATGTCCCAGGATTGCCCCAGGGCCCATACTCTCAGGATTCTGCTTCCTTTCCAGGATTCTGCCCCATTCAATTTTTTCCCATTCTTATCAGGGTGTGATAGCATTTGCACCATTCTCCAGGGATCTTGAGCTTTCGGTTTGCTATTCTATCCCTACTTTCTATAAGGTTGTTGTTTGGGGTTTTTCTGACCTCACTTGGTTTTTTTTTTTTTTTTCTCTCAGATTTCCAAAATGCCACCGTGGCTAGAGCGACAACTCGCATGCCCTTTGCAGAGCGATAAACAACTAAGCCGTCAATCCGAGAAGACTTCTTTTAGGATCGTAATGCAAGCCAGGTTTAAGGGTTGTAAGAAATAAAGGAATATTTAGGCTCAAAAATTTTCTTTTAGTGGGTTGCTTAAACCAGAACCATCTGAGCACACTTTGGAATATAAGATTGCCCCAGCATTCCTCCCCAGTTCTCCTTTCTCACCCCTACTTGTCTTGATATTGGTCAGGCTTATTTGGACGGAGCAAATTTCTTTGATCAGAGAGGACTTTAATTTGGATGGTAACTTAGGCTAGGTTAAGGGGTTTATGAATGAAATGGATGTGCAGGCTCAAATTTGATGTTGTTTCTAGTAGAGTTTAGATCCACACCATTCTTAGTCGGTCTTTCAGTGGGGTTTCGTCCCCTAATATCCTCCTCTAGTTTTAGCAACACGTCTGGCTCATTTAGATCAAACAATCTTTTTCAATCAGAAAGGACTTTAAAAGGGTCGTAATGTAGGCCACGGTTTTGGGTTTTTACAAAAAAGGGTAAAGGCTTGAACCTATTGCTTCTACCGGGCTTCTTTGTTACCTAGGATCACCTTTGAATAACTATATATTCTTTAAGGAGTTCAGCTTTCTTGTAGTTTGATCCTTGACCTTCTAACGGAGTTGCCCTTTCATTTTTTTTTTTTTTTGTTGACTTCCGTCTTTCCTATATGCTTTTCTAGATAACACAAACATAATTCTTTTTCAGTTTTTTCTCTCAGATGCCCCTTTTTTTTTCGAACATTTCTACAACTTCTTTTTCTCAAATCCTTTCCTTAGCATTTTGATTTAACCCATTGTGGACGGTGATCCCTAGGTTGGGGTGTTTTCTGAAAAGGAAAGGTAACCGGCTTAATAGGTTTAACAAGGGTTGCTTTTAACTGTATGGGAAATAAAATGAGGGCCTTTCTTCATTTTGAACAAGATTGCTTGATCCATAAAGCCTTCACATTACTTCAGCTTGATGGTCGATGACGTTCTTCGCCAAATCTTCTGCTGCCTGTCTGCCCCAGTGTGGGGGGATGGTTTCGGATCGGGGTTGACAAAAAAAAATCTTCCACATTCTACAAGGCACAAGTGGGTTAAGCAAAAGGGTTATTTTTGTGTATAGTAATAGAATTGATGGCCTCTAATCATTTCAAATTGAATTGCTTAGTCCATAAAGCCTTTATACAAAATTTAGACAATATTCCTAAGGATGATGTGTTTCGGTCAGTGAACCCCTACATATTCTATTGAATCAACTACTATGTGCTTACCCCAGTGTGGGGGATGGTTATTGGTTTGGGGACATCTGAATAAAAATCAGTTATGGCTCTAGTGGGCTAAGCAAGGGGTAGTGTTTATTTAAGATAAATAGAACAATGGCTTCTCATCATTTCGAGGACTCGGCTGCCCATTGCTTAACCAAGATATCACGCAAGAGTCGCCTTTTCAATGAACTCTACACCTTTTTTATGAGACTATCTCCTTCCTATCTCTCACTCTGTCTTTGTCTCTTAAAGGTTTTGACCCCCTTTTGAATGGGTTGCCCATGCTATCCTATCCTTCAAGTCGAGTCATTTACCAAATGGGGAAGAATCCCTAAAAGTAATAATCGTCCACAAGAATATGAGACAAAGGAGATAAACTGGCAACTACCTATTTTCATTTAAAAACATGATTACATGGCATGTAGTGTTCATTTAAATAAGATATGCAAGAAATAGAAAGATACAAAGGAAACAGATGAACTTTATGAAAACCTCCCTTTTCTTGTGGGCCTCTTAGTGAGAACCGTTAACAGGGTTTTGAAACTGTGCCAACTGATTTGGTATTTCATTCCTCGGGTGTATCACCAAACTATGAAGGGAGAATTGACAATCTTTTGCGGTGTTTAGCATGCATTTAGAAGTTATGATATTCCTTTACAGCAATAGATCATGGCACCACCTCAGGGAGTGGGCATAGGTCTGAAGATCTGGGAACAGAACCTTCTTAGGAAGCATTAGTAATCCCTCAACCTCAGGCTCATATAGAAACCATGCATAGCCGAACCTCTGCTGGATTTAAGACACGCACATCAATTTCAAAACCATAGAGGAAATGGCAATTGCTTTACTTTCCTTTAAACTTATCTATTCCTATTATTATAATGCTTGTATTCTTGCTGTTATAATGCCTCTATAATTGTTCATGCATCCAAGTTTACTTTACAATTGCATTCTCTCCCTCTTTACTCTATGCATACATGCTCATGCATTCAATATTCCATGTTAAGACAAGAGTTCCAAAGTAACTCAAGTAACTGCCATTTCATGCATACAATCAACCCAAAGATAGTGACTCTAAGTTCACTCTCCTTTACATTAAACCTACCAAAATCCTAAGGGTTCTCACATAACCCTAAGGACTCATAGCATGCATTTCAAGTCATTCCATAAGAGGGGCCATAATCCCTTTATGCTCATGAAGATAGAGTTGCCAAGAAGACAAGAGGCACTAAAACAAGGTCTCTCAATGACCTCCTCAACATCAAGTACAAAAAGGTGAATCCGAAGACTCAAGAGTAGTTTAGGATCCTAAATGTAAAAGTAGATAGGTGGAAGTCCCAAGGAAATTGTTCCCTCTCCGCCTATTGAAATGTATTTCAACTCTGTTGTATTTAAACTCCGAAGTTCAATGTACTTCTTTATTTTTCGTCAATGAATCAATGAATGAATGAATTTATGTTCTCAGTCAACGGTAAGATATTTGCATACAGGGACAGACCCCTTATCTCCAAAAAGTGAGCCAAATGAATCACATTTAGTCTCCCTCTCAAGTAAGGGCATCCTTAAGACATACATTGCATAAAAACTTTCAAATCAAGATACTAACTTATCTTTTGTTTCTTATCTTCTATCTTCCCCCCTTATCTCCGAGTACCAAGAAAATCGTGGGCAGAAGCAAGACAAGAAAGGGGTCTTCTAAACCATTCATTTACTATTATCATGATCCTCACCTATTCATTTTCATTATGCTCATGCATTCATATCTATTCCAAGAGACTCAAGTCATTACATTCTCATACATTTAATCAACCGTAGAGAGAAAGAAGCAATCAAATCTTATGTTAATCGAACCTACCAAAACTCCTAAGGGTTCCTCAACCCTAAGGATTCATGGCATGCATAGAACCATGTCTCGAGAGAGGCTCAAATCCATCTTTGTCCATGGAGGCGGGATTGCCCAAACAAAGAAACACCAATTGGCCCATGCCGAAGAGGTATTGTATTACATATAGGGGCAAAATCCCGTCTCCAAAATGGACGTAGCATCGTACCTAGATTCCCGCAAAGAAGGGACCTCCATGGTACATGTATCCATAAAACTTCCAACTCCATATGCTCACTGTGTTTTGTTTTTCTTTCCTTTTTCTAGTTCAAAGAGTATAATTAAACTTATGGAACCCCACTAACATCCCGGCCAATTCAAACTCATGCAAAGATAAGCCTGGTTATTGGAAAAGGCTGACCCTACAGGGGTAAGAAGAACTAACCATCCATCAACAAGACATTACCTCTAAGAAACTACCTCCATGTCATGCCGCAACAATCACCATCTATGTAGAAGAGGACTTCACCATTTGCAAAGTTCTGTCAAACCTATACATTGCCACAACAGAATCCTCTAACTTCCAAATGCATGCCAAATGCCGTAAAAGATCTGTTAGTCCCAAAACCCTATTAAGGGTTCTCACCAAAAGACTTACAAGAAAAGAGATGTTTCCACCAAATTCATTCATTTTTCTTTATATCTTTATATTTCTTGCATATCTTATCTAAATGAACATTGCATGCTATGCCATCATGATTTGAAATGAAAAAAAAAAGAAGGTAGCTTTCAGTTTATTCCTTTTGTCTCATACTCTCATGGATGATTGTTGCTTTTAGGGATTCTTTCCCATTTTGTAATGATTCAACTTGAAGGATGGCATAACATGAGTAACCCATTCAATAGGGGTTAAAACCTTTTAGAGAAAAAAAAAAGAAAAAGAGAAAGTGAGAGAGAGGAGGAAAACAAACTCAACAAAGAAGTGCGGAGTTTATTGAAGATGCAATACTTGAGTGATACCCTAGCTAAGCGATAGGCAGCCCAGTCCTTGAAAGGATGAGAAGCCATTGTTCAATTCATCCAAAAAGAAATAAACACTACTGTTTGCTCAGCCCACTAGAGTCATAAGTGATTTCTATTTAGATATCCTCAAACCAAGAACCATCCCCCACCTTGGGGTAAGCAGAGAGTAGTTGATTTGATAGACTATATATAGGGGGCTACTGGCAGAAACGTAGCATCCCTAGGAACATTGTCTAAATTTTATATAAAGGCTTTATAGACTAAGCAATTCAATTTGAAGTGATGAGAGGCCCTCAATTCTACTAACATACACAAAAAAATGTATATCCCTTTGCTCAACCCACTAATGCCTCGCGAAAAGTGAAAGATTTCTTGTCAACCCTGATTCAACACCATTCCCCCCACACTAGGGTAGACAGATAGCTGAGATCTCCACAAAAAATGTCACTTATTTTCCACCAAGCTGAAACAATGTGAAAGCTCTTTAGATAAAGCAATCTGGTTCAAAATAAAGAGGGGCCCTCATTTCATTCCCCATACAATAAAAAACAACCATTGTCAAACCTGTTGAGCCAGTTATTTTTCTTTTCAAGAAAACCCCAACTCAGGGATCACCACCCATAATGGGTTGGAATGAAACACTAAGGAGAAGTTTTGAGAGAAAGGAAGTGTAGAAGTGTTCGTCTCAAAAAAATAAATAAATAAATAAAACAAAAAAATGAAGAAAAAGGAAAGCAAAAAGAAAGAGTTATCAAGGGACATGCTGCCCTAAAAAAAAAAAATGGTCATTTTGTGCAATCTTGAAGAGCGTATAGTAAGAGCAAGAAGAAAACCTAAAGGTGTTCCTAGGCAATAAAAAAAAAAGAGCCCATTAGAAGCAATAGGTTTGAGCCTTTACCCTTTTCTTATAAAAAAATCCAAAACCATGGCCTACATTACAACCCTATTAAAGTCCACTCTGATTGAAAAGTGATTACTTGATCTAAATGAGCCAGATATGTTGTTGAGGCAAAGGAAGGATAGTAAGGGACAAAACCCCACTTGTAGACCAACCAAGGATGGTATGGATCTAAACCCTACTAAAAGCAACATCAAATTTGAGCCTTTATATCCTTTCATTCATAAACCCCTTAACCTATCCTACGTTATGGTCCAAATCAAAGTCCTCTCTGATCAAAGAAAGTTGCTTAGTCCAAATAAGCCTGAACAATATCATAGTTAGAAAAAAAAAAAAAAAAAGACAGGAGGATGGCAGGGGCAACCTCATGCCCCAAAGTATGCTAAGATGGTTTTGGTTTAAACAACCTACTAAAAGAAAATCTTTGAACCTCAATATCCCTTCATTTCTTACAACCCCTAAACCCGGCCTGCATTACAGTCCTAAAAAAAGTCTTCTCGGATTGAGGGCCAAGCTGCTTATCGCTCTGTAAAGGGCATACGAGTTGTTGGTCAAGCAACCGTGGCATTTGAAGATCTAAGAGAGAAAACCAAGTGAGGACAGAAAATTCCCAAACAGCAACCCTGTAAAAAGTAGGGATAAGATACCAGCAAGCAAACCAAAAGGTCAAGATTCCTTGAGAATAGTGCAAATGCTATCACACCCCGATAAGAATAGGACAAAACCAAAATGGCAGAATCTTAGAAAAAAAACAGAATCTCGAGAGTATGGGCCCTGGGGCAATCTTGAGACATTCTTCGTAAATAGCCTATATACATATAGTACTAGTACATCCATGTCATGTATAACCAATACATCCATTAAATTCTTGGGTAGTTTGTATCTATTCAAGCATTCATAAAAACATATGGCATGCATTCAATTCCACTCTTGTAGGTGCATTCATCCAAAGGTATAACATGCATTCAATTCCATTCTTGTATGAATCTTTGCATTTATGAAGAAAAAAAAAAGGCAAAAAAAGTAGGTTATGCATTCAATTCTATTATTGTATGTGCATTCATCAAAAGTATAAACATGGAGTCTACCCTTTACCTATTTATTTTTAGAATTGGCATAAGTAAACTGTTTTTGCAAAAAACTTATTTTTTGTCTTTCTGTTTCTTTCTCAAATAGAAAACAAGAAACGAGGTAAAGCACAAAAAGAAGCTAAAGCCACCGCGCGACCAAATAGCCTCAGAGATCTCCAGCACTAGCATACACCTTAGAAAGCTCAGGTTTTCACAACCGACAATAAATAGAGAATGGGGCAATGACCCACCCTCGACCTCCCCAATCAACCTTAGGAGCATTGTTCTGTCAAACGAAGTGCCAATTCAAGAAGTTTCAAGACATCAACCATGGACTTCCCTAAAGAAGCTTCGTTCTACAAGACGGAGTGTTGGTTCAAGAAGTAGCAGTTTCAAGACGTCAACCTTGGACTTCCCCAAAGGAGCATCATTTTGCAAGACGGAGTGTTGGTTCAAGAAGTAGTAATTTCAAGACATCAACTTTCCCAAAGAAGCATCGTTCCGCAAGACGAAGTGTTGGTTCAAGAAGTAGCAGCTTCAAGAAATTAACCTTGCATTTCCCCAAAAGAGTATTATTCCACTAGACCGAATGCTAGACATCGACCATAGGGCTGCCTCAACAAGTTCCCTCAACCTCAACCTCAATCTCAACCTCAGCATAAGCTCCTGCAGTGGCACTCTCAACACCTCCAACATCCACATTTGGGGTATTTTCTACAGTATCCGTAGCAAGGCCACCATCCCCTCATCAACAGTAATAGTCCTCTCCTCAGCCATAGTAGCTCTCGTCGTCGCCAGTTCAACTTTCATTGAGTGGCCCAACTCTCCTCATCAACAGCATTATAAGTTCAGAGTAGCTCTCGTCATCGCCCCCTCAACTCTAGATTCAGTCGGCAAGGCAACCTCTCCCACGTCAATCGTCCCGAAGGTAAGGCAGAGGAAAAGGAAAAATGTAAGAACTCATCAACCCGAAGAATATATAAGTAAAAAAAAATGAAAAAAGGAAAAAAAAAAGGAAGAAAAGAATCTAAAGTTTCAAATTGAAATTAATTTTCTATACTATTTTTAAAAAAAAAAAAATTAACTTTTAATTTCAAATGATTTTTCTAAACCTTCCCCTTCAAAAGATTTCAAATTTCAAATCAAAATGAATCTACTATGTCAAGACAAATTTTCTAAACATTTTGCTTTCAAAAAAAAAAAAAAATCAAAAGTTTAAAGTTCCAAGTCAAAATGAATTTCCTATACATTTTGTCTTCAAAAATTCAAGGTTCAATTCAAAATAAATTTGCTATACATTTTGTCTTAAGAATTTCAAGTTTCGAGGCAAAATGAGTTTTCTAGGCATTTTACCTTCAAGTATTCACAAGTTTCAAGTCAAAATAAATTTTCTACACGTTTTGTCCGAGTTTCAAATCAAAATAGTTTCTAAACTTTTTTTCTTCTAAAAGTTTGTCGCAAAAATCAATTCCTAGGTCCTTTGACCTCCCATTTTCAAAGCTATTTCGAAATCAAAATTCAAAGTTCATTCTCAAAATCAAATCTCAAAAATTTTCAATCAAAGTCCATTTCAAAACTTTTCTAAACTTCTTCAAAGATTTTTATTCCAATCAAGTTTCAAGGCTTTCTAAAAATTCTTCCTCCAAAAAGTCTTCTTCAAAATCAATCCTAAAAAATGTTCAAGGTTTCAATCGTCAAAAGTTCCTCCTTTCAAAATTTTTTATCAGTTTCGAAGTCTTTCAAATTCAAAATCCATTTTCAAAAAGTTCTAATCAAAATTCTATTTTCAAAAATTTCCCTAAGTTTTTTCTTCAATAGTTTTAGGCCATTTCGAGTTTCTTGGGACTTTCTCTGCCAAAAAGGCCATACATTCAAAGGTTTTATCTCTTTTTCCTTAAAAAATATTTTATTTCAAAAATTTTCAACCCTTTATTCATTTCAAAATAACTCTTGCCGAGTTTCTCGGGGTCTTCTCTGTCAAAAAGGCCACACTCTCAAGGCTTTCTTAACTTTTTCCATTAATATTTTTTATTTCAAAAATAATTTCTAGATTTTCTAACTCCTTCCTCCAAAAAAAAGTTTTCATTTCAAAATCATTTCCTTGGTTTTCCAAAAACTTTTTTCTTTAAAAAAATATTTAATCTTAAAAGCATTTTTGGGTTTCCAAAGCCTTATCCTTTAAAAGTGACGTTTTAAAAAATATTCCAAAAACTTTCAAAACTTTCTCAGCAAAAAGTGTTATTCCAACATCAAATTCTAAGTTTTCAAACTTTTTCCGCAAAAGTTTTGTTCCAAGTTCAAAGGTTTTCCAAACTCTTTCAATTCAAATCCAAATCGACCTATTTCAAAAATCAATTTCAAAATCATTCCAAAAATCATCTTCAATTTCAAAGTATCGATTTTCAAAACCCTGAATCCTCTAAAGGAGTATCATTCTGTTAGTCAAAATGTCAGTTCAGATTAATTTCCAAATCAAGTTTTCAAAATTCAAGATCTCAAAAACCAAGATAACCTAGCTTTCAAACTCAAAATTCCAACTACTCGAGTCTTCAAAACTCTTCAAATTTCATCCCTTCGATCACCTCGTGGTCAATATGGGACTCTTACTTTATCGTTTTTTATCTTCAACAAGCAAAGACAGAAAAAGTAGAGCAGTTGTAAGCGCCCCATTTTTGCTCGCTCGACAATCTCTGGTCCATTTGTATTCACATTCAAACCGATAATAGACACATTTAAGTCCAAACAAGTTTTCCAGACTCAATCTAGTCAATTAATCGCTTCACGGGTCCACTAGGCCTAATAAAGGCAAAATGACCAAAATGCCCTTGGAGCATTGTTCGGTCCAATTCCAATTGGCACGTCCTCCTAGAGACGATAAGTCCCCATTTTAATCTAAAATTCAATTTTCAAATCCAATTCCAATCCAAATCAAATTCAGCACACCTTTCGAGAAAGTTGATTCCTCAGGCGGTAAGACCCTCTAGTTCGGCACATTTTAAAAAAAAAACTCTTCGAAACGGTAAGTCATTTCAAACCCGTCGATCGGGATAGAACCCAAGTCCCCGATATGGTAGAACGGTCTACCTTTAGCGCCTGCTAGCTTGCCAATGAAGAATGTCCGTTATTCGGCATGTCTTTCGAGAAAGTTAATTTCTCAAAAGATAAGTCCACTTAGCAGCTTCCCGATATCAAGAGTCTTTGGAAGGAACGCGAACCATTAGAGTGGCAGAAATATTCGCAAACAGGTCAACATAAGGAATTGCCAACAAACCACCTTTTGTCACAGGACCAAACTCTCCTCTTGGCCGTGACACATTTACCAAAGGACGAGATATCTTTGGAAACCAGCTCGTCACAGATCGTCAGAACGGCAGAAACACTCAAAACCCAAGTCAACACCAGTGTCTGCTAGCCTACTACGGTGAAAAATGACCAAACTACCCATTGGACCTTTTTCGGCACACTTCTCAGGAAAGTACCTAAGTCCTCAGAGTGGTAAGTCCACATTTCCAAGATTGTCGCAGAGAAAATCTGGTATGTTCAAATGCCTTCCAGTCGGTTCCGGACTAATTCTAGGACCATTCGGTTAAAATGACCATTTTACCCCTAGGCATCCGAGTGCCTCTGGGAACCACACCGGCTCAGGGTATCAAACCGGTTACCTCCCGAGGATGCCTCTAATAGTATTCTCAATCTTCTAGCACCTTTCTGGAACATTCAGTGTCCATTCCAGCAAACTTGGTATAATATGATTGTTTTGTCCTTGGTGAGCCGGTCACCTTTTTTAATCATACCGGCTCTAGTATCAAATTGGAAACCTTCCGGAATGTTATAGATAGTGTTTCCAATCTTTAAGAACTCTCATGAGTCATTCCAAGTCCATGTCGATGGTTTTTCGGTCTAGTTGACCGTTTTGCCCCTAATAGCTCGGTCGATTATCCTAACATTGTTTTTCAAGTCCGTCACCCCTTGGACACTAGTTCAAGGGTTTCTATCCATTTTCAGCCTTCTGGACCATTCCTGGCCTCTTAGAACATTCCCAAACTTTCCGAAGTCACTCATAATGGAGCCAACAAAATAATTACATAGTAGTCACTAATACAGATGCCCAAATCTTTTGTCTTGCGTATCAAGGGTCGAAAGATACGTTTCTTGCCACCTTAAAATATTTCCTTGGTATACCATTGGCACAAAGCCAAAAATTGGCAGGGTGCCACTAAGAGTGGCGCTAGTGTAAAATTTGCCCTAGCGCCACTGCAATAGGCTAATCTTGTGTCTATAAATATAGAGTATCCCTCTACATGAAAAGAGTCTGCAAACTCAGCCCAAAAACTCTGCTTTTCAAATTACAGAGCTCGAAGTCTCTTTAAAACCTTGGCCCCTCTAGTCTCTTCAAACCCTAGCCACCATACACTTAACCCTAACACCTATACATACTCCATACACTCATACACAAGTCTGCAAATCCTCCATTGAAGACTCAAAGTGCTACAATTTGGAAGCTCTCAAGGATCAAGCAAAGCAAAGCAAATAAAGCAAGCAAAACAAGAAGAAAATGAGGTAGGTTTTCTCTTTTATGTTTATGTACTCCCCCCCCCCCCCCCCCCCCCTTCTTCCCCCTAACTCACGTGGGTTTTTTTCTATTTTAATCCCCTATCTTCTACCCCTCCCCCCCTTTCTTGCATTCTTGAGATAAGGGATTTCCCGATTTATGTGTAAGAAGGATTGTTGAAAGTCACCGTGTTGGGGGCTTTCTTCTAATTCAACCTTAGACAATGTGGATTCGACCCCCTTGATTATGTGGTGAAGTCAACCTTGTACGTTCACGACCCTACTTGCATTGTGCATATCATATCATTGATCCATTCAAAATTGTTTTCAAAGGTTGTTTTTAAAGCTTGCATCAAAACTCTATTTTAAATTTGCATTAAAAATCTCTCTCTCAAAACTTGTTTTCAAAATCACAATCTTAAAGTGATTCTAGCCATTTCATGGTTAGGGTTATTTTAAGAAAGTGTTATATTCATTGTGACCATCAAGGTCCATATTTTGGGTGTAAACCCTAAATTGTTTTTCATTAAAACTACAACCTTATGATGATTCTAGCCATTCCATGGTTAGGGGTTGTTTTAGGAAAGTGTGATATTCAATGGAATCATATTGGTCCATATTTCAAATTCATATTGTTTTCAAAATCACCAATTTAGAATGGTTCTAATCTCTTCATGGTCAAAATCATTTTAGGAAAGTGAGACATTCAAAGGATTTCAAAAGTCCATATTCAAACCACTTTTCAAATTTATTTTTCAAACTCCTTTCCAAAAGTTCTCTTCAAAAATCTACTTTCTAAAAACTCCCTTAAAAAAAACTCATTTTCTAAAAACTCTTTTCAAATATCTCATTTTCAAAAACTCTTTTTCTTGGAGTATAAGTAAAGCCATAGATTCTTTGGTTAGAAAACCTTAATTCTCTTTCTTAAAAACTGACTTCCAATTTTGCCTCAAATCATAGATTTTCAATACTTTTATTTTCTACATCAAATCATATACTTTTAAAACCTCTATTTTCTACATCAAATCTTAGATTTCTAAAATCTCTTTCTCTACATAAAATCATAGGTTTTGAAATCCTAGATTTTCAAAACTCAACATTTCCAATTCCATGTCAAATCCAATCTTTCAAATTAAAAAACTAGAGCAAATCTTCCTGTTTAGGAAACTAAATCAAATCCTTCAATTTTAGAGACCATATCAAATCATCTATTTTTGAAAATAAAATCTAATCTTCTATTTTAAGAAATAAGATTCAAATCTTTCCTAATTCAAATATTTCTTAATTCAAACATTTCCTAATTCCAACCTTTCTAAATTTTCAAACTTTCTAAATTCAAAACTTTCCTAAGTTCAAACTTTCTAAATTCAAAACTTTCCTAAAATGGAAGTTTTCTAAAATCAAAACTTTCCTAATTTGGTACTTTCCTAAAATGAAATTTTGCTATTTTGAAACATTCCTAATTCAAAAATTTTCAAAGTCCAATCTTTCCTAAACCTAACCTTTTAAATTCAGTCAAATCAAGTGGTTAAGTCAAGTCTTTCTATATTAAATCAAGATCTCTTTTTAAATCTTTCTTAAATCCTACTTTCCTAATTCAAACCTTTCCTAAATCCAACTTTCTAAAATCAAACTTTTCAAAGCTAAATCAAATCCTTTCCAACTCAACTACATGTTCCAACCCTAGGATACCTAAACCCTAGTTCAACCCTAATCCTAAGTTTGGAAGTTCCAACTCATTTTCCAAAACTCCTTTCCAAACCAAGATGGTTTTCCAACTTTAATCGAAGTCCAAAAATGTCTTCAAATCTCAATCTTTCGAAATCAAGTCTAATTTCTTCTTCCAAGTTCCTTCTTTTCAAATTAATGTCAATTCTAAGATCAATTCTAAATCCGAGTTTCAATTTCAAATATTCTATTCCAAGTTCAAATCAAATCCTTTTTCAAATCAAACTCTTTTTCTAATCAAATCTTTCAAATTAAACTTTTTTTTTTAAATCTCAAAGTGTCTATTTTCAATTGAACTCTTATTCGAACTACGATTGACCTGATTCTCAAAAAGGGATATGTAGGCAACTCTCATTGGTGCGGTCACAACCTTTTTCAAAACTCCATTTCAAATATATTTCCAAAATCAAATTTTTCCTTCAAATCTCCAATTCCAATTTCTAAAAATTTTTTTCAAACATAAAATGCTTTCTTCCAAATCTATTTTCAAAATTAAACATTCTTGTCAAATCTATTTTCAAACTCAAATTTTTTTCCTACACTTGCACATCATGCATCATATAGTTCTTTTCAAAGTGGATATAATTGGACATTTATTAATAAAAGATTCTAAATGAGTGAACCTAGAGTCAATAGACATGTAAGTACTGATTGGGCGGGGTAGGCTAATGGTTTAGTACGTCTTCCTTACATGTAAGCAACCTTCGAACTTAGAATCACTATTTTCAAAGACCAAAATGGAGTTATTTTCAATAAAAACTTATATATTTCCAAATATTGCCAAACAACCTATTTTCTAAAAAGCTCTCTCTTGAGGAAGTTTTCAAAATCTTTTCAAAAACCTTAAGTGTAATTTTCAGATTGTGCTTAGTTTTAGGTGACCTAACTTACCTTAATCAAGTTAGGTGGCGACTCCAAATCTTTTACAAAAGCCCTTATTCAAAATTAATTTTCAATTCAAACTTAGTCACACTTGTTTTTCTCGTAGGATAAGTTCTAACGAGAGAGTACTGTATTTTCTCACTTGTGTGTGTTTTCTCGAGTGTGAAAAATCGGAGTGCGACACTTGCATTTATGTAACCTCTAAGAGATCAATGAGGGGTTGGAGGCACATCCCTCATGCTGGGGACTGTGGAATTTTCTATGACCTGGCTAATATGCATACACTACAAGAAAAATGGCCTTTGTCGACATTTATATTACGGCGTTTGTGAAAAATGCCGCAAATATGTATTTTTTACGGCATTTTCAAAAAAGTGCTGGGAAAATTTTAATTTTTACGGCACTTATTAAAACATGTCATAATAAATTAATTTATCCTGACATTTGTTTAAAAAATGCTGTAAAAAGTAGATATTTATTCGCACTTTTTTTGGGCATAAGCAGTTAATCGAAAAGCTAAATGGGTTTTGTATTACTTTGATGGTTATCAAAAAAATTTTGGCATTTTATTTAAATGCCGAGATAGTTTTAATCCTCGTAATTTTTAGGAAAACACGGAATCAAGTGAATTTTCCCCCCAATTCTTCTTCTCCACTTCCTAATTTTTTTGGTGAAATTTTACCCTAACTCTTCCTCTCTCCCTCTCTAGCCTTTGTCAAAATCACCACCAACCTCTCTTTTTCTCCTCTCCCTAACACAACAGCCATTCCCACTGTGAGTAGCGATTGTCACCGTGATCTCTGACGCCGACTGCTGCAGTCCAAGGTCACCTTCTCCTCTCTCTGTCTTTCTCTGTCTCCCATTCTCTCCATCCCTCTGGTCGATTTGCAGATAGAATTCGAAGGTTAGTTTCTCTCTCTCTCTCTCTCTCTCTCTCTCTCTCTCTCTCTCTCTCTCTCTCTCTCTCTCTCTCTCTCTCTCTCTACCGCCATTGCAGCCCCTTGTGCTATTGCAAACCGCTATAAGATTTCCCTCCCTCTCTCACTCTCTACCAAATTTTTTTGCTCACCATTATGAGCTTTGTTCAGTGTCCCTCCTTTCTATTGTCTCAGACTCTCAGGCAACGGTTGCCACAATGATTTCCCCAATTGGGTCTCTCCACTTCCCTTGCCACTGTTGACGCAGATGACAACGGAGCCCCTGCTACCATCGCCTTCTCTAGGCACGACTGGTAAGTTATATTTTGTTTGTTTGTGAGGATTTTTCTCATCACCTACCACCGAAAACTCTATCCTTCCTTTCTATGTATTGGAGTTGAAATTTTAGGTCTATTTGAAAAATATTATGATTTCTTTTCCAAAAATTGATGTAAATTTTTTTACTGGCAATAGAAATTTTGTTATGTCAAATGCAATTCCTTGATAATTGACACCCATCTCAGGATTATATGAATTTGATTACATGTCACAGCAAAAGGGCTCAGTCAAATGCAAACGATGTGGTATTTTTGTGCAAAACTATGTTACCACTTTCATGGCTTTTGATATCCACTTATACTGATTTATGAATTTCTAAAAATGGTTTGGGTGGTTATGAGGAATGACTTATGTAACCCTTGGTATTTGTAGTTACTGTTCAATGAGCAGAAATATGAGGATAAGATCTCACGTTCAGAGGACTTGAAAATGGATGGGGCATTTTTTACCATGTTGGAATGAGGTCTTGATCCAATTGGCTTATTTTCATGTCCTTTGGATACTAACTGATCTGGTTTTGTCTTGCATATTATTTAAAAGAAATAACCTTCACATGAAGTGACGATACATGTTTTCTTATTGGATTATATAACCTGTACCTTTTTCTTTTGCTTGTGCATAACTTAGACACGTGCGAAGCTGGCACCATTTCACCATTCCAAACCCTTGCTATCATCGAAGATAGCATGCTACATTTATTGGTATGTCCTTTATCTGATATGATTTTTTTTATTAGAACAGAATGAACAAATTAATGTTATTTCAATATGTTTGTGAAGTTGCCTATCTGATTAGTTTAGGTATGAAATGTTTTTGACTTTGTTAAAGAGATCAAGCACAACCCCTTTTGTATGATTGAATTTTGTTCATGCATAATCTGTGTAATTTGCTTTATTCTATTTTAATTCCTTTTCCTCCTTTCTATTCCTGTCAAAGATAGGATTATGTATTTATTAAAGTTTATCCTTAGTGGGTGGGCAACTATACAACAAGAGGAAAGCTTCTTTCCTGCTCCAGTCCCTTAATCTAAATTGTAGGTTGGTTTCTATCACAACTTAGTTTGTCCAAACTGAAGCACAACTTATGGGGTCGAACCTATCATTAGAATTTGGGTTTGGTTTTGACTGACATTAGGACAACTCTAGGATGTAAAGATGGAACTGATTCCTATTTAAATTGGTTGGAATTGAAACGTGCTGATTAAACTGTACAACTATGTATGTAATACCAACCTTTTCAGATTGTCAGCCGCCCATACCTAGCACAACACCAGCTGAATTTAAACACTTTAGATGCTATGGCTTTGCTTCTTTATTTCTTTCCCTTTGGGTAATTTATAGTGTACTCATTTTTAATTTATTTCTTTTGCCATCTTGCTGTAAAGGA